>CAUYRT010063238.1:0-12501 GCA_963574885.1 Lepilemur ruficaudatus | reverse complement strand
ACAAGGTTGCCCTCTATCACCGCTTCTATTCAACATAGTGCTAGAAGTCCTAGCCAGAGCAATCGGACAAAAGAAGGAATCAAGGGCATCCAAATAGGGGCAGAAACAGTCAAACTATCCCTCTTTCTAATGATATGATCTTCTATCTAGAAAATTCCCAATGATTCTGCCATGAGACTACTGAAATTGATAAATAAATACAGCAAAGTGTCAGGTTACAAAATCAATGTACAGAATCAGTAGCCTAGACACCAACAACAGTCAAACTGAGAACCAAATCAAAGACTCCATACCCTTCACAATAGCAACAAAGAAAATAAAATACCTGGGAATATATTTAATTATGGAGGTAAAAGATCTTTACAGGGAGAACTACAAACACTGAGGAGGAAATAGCAGAGGATGTAAACAGGTGGAAAACCATACCATGCTCATGGGTCAGCAGAGTCAACATTGTTAAAATGTCTATACTACCCAAAGTGATCTATAGATTCAATGCAATCGCTACTAAAATACCAACATCATTTTTCACAGATCTAGGAAAAGTAATTCTATGCTTTGTATGGAACCAGAGAAGGCCCCGTATAGCAAAAGCAATCTTAAGCAAAAAGAACAAATTGGAGGGCATCAATTTACCAGACTTCAAGCTATACTACAAGGCTACAGTAACTAAAACATCACTTCATTGGCACAAGAACAGAGACACAGATCAATGGAACAGAACTGAGAACCCATATATAAAACCATCCTCCTATAGCCATATAATCTTTTATAAAGCAGACAAAAATATAAACTGGAAAAAAGAGTACTTATTCACTAAATGTGCTGGGAAAATTGTATAGCCATAGGTAGAAGATTGAAACATCCATACTGAGGATCCATACTTCTCACCTCTCACAAAAATCAACTCATGGTGGCTAACAGATTTAAACCTAAGGCCTGAAACTATAAGATTTCTGGAAGAAAATGTTAGAAAAACTCTTATAGACATTGGCCTGGGGAAAGAATTTATGAAAAACACTCCAAAGACAATTACAGCAATAACAAAAATAAATAAATAGAATCTGATCAAATTAAAAAGCTCTGTATAGCCAAGGACCTATGATGAGAGCAAACAGACAACCGACAGAATGGGAGAAAATATTCACATGTTACACATCTCATAAAGGGCTGATAACAAGAATCTATGTAGAACTCAGGAAAATCAGTCAAAAAAAATCAAACCCTATCAAAAATTGGGAAAAGGACACGAACAAAAAGTTTTCAAAAGAATATAGACTAATGGCCAAAAAAACATATGAAAAAATGTTCAACATCTCTAATCATTAGGGAAATATAAATCAAAACCACAATCACTTAACTCCAGTGAGAATGGCCTTTATCAAAAAGTCCTAAAACAGTTAATGTTGGCATGGATGTGGAGAGATAGGAACACTCATACATTGCTGGTGGGACTGCAAACTAGTACTACTTCTGTAGAAAGTAATATGAAGATACCTCAAGGAGCTACAAGTAGAACTATCATTTAATTTAGCAATCCCATTACTGGGCATCTACCCAAAGAAAAATGGAAATTCTATAAAAAAGAGATCTTCACTTGAATGTTTATAACAGCATAATTCACAATTTCAAAGATGTGGAAACAACTCAATTGCCCATCAATACATGAGTGGATTAATAAAATGTTGGATATGTATACCATGAAGTTCTACTCAGCCACAAAAACAATGGTGTACTAGGACTTCTAGGACCTCCGATTTTACTAAATGAAGTATCACAAGAATGGAAAGACAAGCCCCACATGTACTAACCATCGAATTGGTATTATCTGATCAACATTTACGCGCACATATAGTAGTAACATTCATTGGGTGTCGGGCAGGTGGGAGGGTGGAAAAGAAGATGGGTATATTCACACTTAATGAGTGTAGTGCTCACCATCTGGGGGATGGACATGCTTGAAGCTCTGACTCAGGTGGGGCAAAGGGAATATTGTAACCTAAACATTTGTACCCCTGTAATATGCTGAAATTAAAAAAGTAAAAAATTAATTTAAAAAAAGAAAAGAAGCCTATACAAAGCAATAGTACTCCCTCCCCCCAGATATTAGTAGCAGTATAACCTTGAAAAAAATTTTTAAGTGACAAATTATGGAATAGAGCTGAAAATGGGCCCATCATCAGAATCCCACAGAGGAAGGTAGGAGCTGATCAGGCAGAGATGCCCATAGCAATGTGGAGTTCTCCATGTCTCCGTGAAGACTTTGACTTCCATCATTTTGTGCAAAAGATTCCTGATTTTCTTCTTGGATATATCCTTGAACATGTCTTTTCATGACACCAAACACATGCTAGGTGGCTGCCTCTGGGATGGCAGGTGTGAAAATGGATATTCTCTCATAGATTTCAATGTGTAGAGAAAATAAAATGTCAAGCTACAGGCAGTTCCTCTTTGATGTGCAGTTTTTTTTGTTTGTTTGTTTGTTTTTGCTCTATTTTTCATGAGGGCACCATTTTAAGGTTCAGAAAACTGAATCTGTCCCATCTGAAAGGACAGCAGCTAGAGGGATCAAACAGAAGACATAAAATTTCTGCTCCAAGTTCTGTTAATGAATCATCCAGAGAACTTCAGCTAGTCAGTTTACTCCCATCTTTTCTTAGCCGTTTTGTAATGTTAGCAATTTTTTTTACTTTATGTATTTGTAACATGTTAACACTGCAGGTACTTTTACTACATGAGTATTGGAACTTCTTCAGGGGCAGGAGTGTTGCTTCAACCTAAAGATATTCTTTTAATGCAAAAATCATACTGTGTATATGTATGATCTATTCTGGAATGATGGTCTATATGAAGTATTATGATTTACTCTAAAAGGAAAATTTCCAGTGTTCACTTTAATGTTACATTAAATATTACAGTTAGGGGCTATAAAGGATCCTAGAGCTGACCTAAATTTTAAGAGAGCTGTGGTTAAAGCATTTTAGGCCATTTCCTAATCCCAAAGCATTGAGACTATGGCTAGAATCTCAGTTCCTGAGTGTTTAAATTTGGAAAGCAATTTTGAAAACTATAAATATAGTAGATGGATATAAATATAGTAGTAGCTTGTGATACTAATATTAGTAGATAATACTGCTAAAATGATTTACCTGAAGTGGTAGCTCATGGATTAGAGCCAAAAATGGGGCAATAATCAGAATTCAATACTGGCTAGGATAGCTCCTTAGCATTTGCTATAATTATGTAGGTGGACTCTCATGAACAAATCAAATACATAGCTAAAAGCTTTTAATGTTTATTTTTTCCCTTTCTCCTTTTTATTGTGAATTTCATATGGTGGCTTTAAAAAATCAGATAAAATTAATATATATAGAAATGCACAGAATTTCAGTGTACAATTTGACGTTTTGATGAATTTATATGACAGGATAGCCACCACTTCTGTGAAGATATAGAACACTCTCATCACTCCAAAATGTTCTTAATGTTTTATTCCCATAAATCCCTCTTTCCCATAGGGAAAATCTGTTCTACTTTTTAAGATCATAAGTTAATTAGCTTTGCATGTTCTTGAGTTTTTCATAAATGGAATCATACAGTATGAATTTTATGCCTGGATTTTCATATAACATAATATTTTGTGGTTCTATTCTGTTCCATTGTTGCTATGATTTTGTATGTGTCCTTCCCAGAATTCAGGTTTTAAAACATTATAGTCAATGTGATAGTATTAACAGGTGGGCCTTTAAAGAGGTGATTTGGCCATGAGGCTTCTCTCTCATGAATGGTATTAGGCCCTTATGAAAAAGGATTCACACAGCATTTGGTTCTCTTGCCCTTCTGCTTGATACCATGAGAGGTCACAGGGTTCCTCCCCCCCCCTAGAAGATGCAGAAACAGGTACCATCTATGAAGCAGAGAGCAACTCTCACCAGACAATCAAATCTGGTGATGCCTTGCTCTTTGTCACCCAGTCTCCAAAATTGTGAGAAATACACTTTTGTTTTTTATAAATTACCCAGTCTCAGGTATTTTGTTATAGCAACATGAATGGACTAAGACAAATGTGTATCATATAGTTCATTATTTCTTGTTGAATAGATTCTAATGTGTGAACACATGATAATTTGTCTATCCATTGTCAAGATAATTGACATTTGTTTCATCTTTCAGTCTAGGATCCATACAATTTTTTTTTTAATTTATTTTGATGGACATTCAAATTTATTATAAAATGGAAGATGGTACAAAGAACTGTTATATATATATATATATATATTTTGAGACTGAGTCTCACTCTTTTGCCTGGGCTAGAGTGTCATGGCATCAGCCTAGCTCACAGCAACCTCAAACTCGTGGGCTTAAGCAATACTTCTGCCTCAGCCTCCCAAGTAGCTGGACTACAGGCATGTGCCACCATGCCTGGCTAATTTTTTCTATGTGTTTTTAGTTGTCCAGCTAATCTCTTTCTATTTTTAGTAGAGATATGGTCTTGCTTTTGCTCAGGCTGGTCTGGAACTCCTGAACTTAAACAATCCACCTGTCTCAGCCTTCCAGAATGCTAGGATTACAGGCATGAGCCACCACATCCAGCCCATACTCTTTAATCAAATTCAACAATTGTTGTGGAGAAAAGGGAACCATTGCATACTATTGATAAGAATGCAAATTTGTACAAACATATGGAAAACAAGTATGGATGCTCTTCAAAATATTAAAAAAAGAACTGCCATAAGATCCAGCAATTCCACTACTGGGTATATATCCAAAGGAAATGAAATCAGTATGTTGAAGATATATCTGTACTCCCATATTCATTGTAGCACTATTCACAATAGCAAAGAAATGCAATCAACCTAAGTGTCTATCAATGGATGAATGGATAAAGAAAATGTGGTATTCTTATATAATGGAATACTACTGGGACTTAAAAATGAAATTCTGTCATTTGCAACAAGATGGATGAACCTGGAGAACATTATGTTAATCAAGTAAGCCAGACACCAAAAGATCTTACTTAGCATAGGATCCAAAAAAGTTAAACTCATACAAGCAGAGAAAAGAATGGGCAGCTGGGGATGGGGAATTTGGGATCTATTGGTCAATCAATGGACAGGAAATTTCAGCTAGATAGGAGAAACAAGTTCAGGAGATCTATTATAAAACATGGTGATTATAGTTAATAACAATGTATTGTATTCTTGAAACTCTATAAGAGAGTAGATTTTAAGTATCCTCACCTCAAAAAAGGATAAGTATGTGAGGTAACTGCGTATGTTAATTAGCTCAATTTAGCCATTCCACAATGAATACATGTTTCAAAATATCATGTTCTACATAAAAAATGTATACAATTCTTATTTTTCAAATAAAATGAACATTTTTTAAAAAATTAGCAATTGTTTACATTTTGCTTTGTTTTAAGTTTATAATTGTTTACATTTTGCTTTGTTTGTTCTCTCTTCTCCCTCCATAAATACAGGTACATATATATGCATATATATTTATATATACCAAGGATAAAATAGAAGCTATATATACACACAGATATAAATTTTAAAATGAAATGATATGTGTGTATATTTTTATATATACCCAAACATAAGTAGGAGGAAATGTATATGTGTGTGTGTGTGTGTGTATGCATATGTTTATACATGTATTAGGGTTCTCCAGAGAACTAGAACTAATAGGATATATTTATATATATATATATACAGAAGGAATTTGATTATAGGATTTAGCTCATGTGATTATAGAGGGCAAGAAGTTTCACATGGTAAATTTTATTTTATAATTTGAAGCTATTTCTCTTTAAAAGACACTGTTAATAAAAGGAAAAGAAAAGTCACAACTGGGAAAAAAATTGCAAAAAAGTACACACAGTAACCAACTTGTATCTAAAATAATCAGAGAACATGAAACTCTGGCAAATCAATAATAGAAAATAGAACATACAATTTAAAAAATATGTAAAATATTTGGGCAGACACTTCACTAAAGAGGATGCAGGAATGGTAAAAAAGTGGATAAAAATTATTCTATTTTTAGTCATTAGGAAATTATTATTCCCATGAAAGTTTAAGATATGCTTCACATTCCATACAATTAATGCATTTATAGTGTACAGTCCACTGGTTTTCAGTGTATTCACTAGGTTGTATAACTATCACCATAGTCAACTTTACAACATTTTTGCCACCTCATAAAGAAACTCTATACTCTACAGCTTTTATCAATCTATCCTCCCATCCTACTTTGACTGAAACAACCATTCATCTACTTTCTGTTTTTATAGATTTGTCTATTCTGAATATTTCACATAAGTCAGTCATATTATATGTAGTTTTTTTGTTACTGGCTTCTTTTGCTTGGTATAATGTTTTCAAGGTTCATCCATGTTAGAGCAAATGATACTACATTGTATAGACATGCCTCATTTTTTTTTATCCATTAATCAGTTGATGGGCATGTGAATTGTTTCCACCTTTTGGCTATTATAAATAATGTAGCTATATACAGTAGTGTACAAATTTTTGTGTAGGCATGTTTTCCTTTTTTCTTGGTTATATACCTAGGTGTGGGATTTCTGGGTGATATGGTAATTCCATGCTTAACATTTGAGAAATTACCAGACTATTTTTCAAAATGGCTGCATTATTTTACATTCTTACCAACAATGTACAACAGTTTGTTTTTTCACATTCTCAGTAACGTTTATAATCATCTGTCTTTTTTATTGTAGTCATCCTACTGGTTGTGAAGTGTTACTCATTGTAGTTTTGATTTGCATTTGCATTTGTAAGAGTTCTTTAAATATTCTAGTTACAAGTGCCTCATTAGATCTATAATCTGTAAATATCCTTTCTTATATTGTTGGTTGGCTTTCCATTTTCTTGATGGTATCATTTGAAGCACAAGTTTTACATTTTGATGAAGTCTAATTTATCTGTTTTTCCTTTTGTTGTTCATTCTTTGATGTTATATTTAAGAATCCATTGCCAAATCTGAGGTCATGAAAAATAAACCCTATGTTTTCTTCTGAAAATTTTATAGTTTTATCTCTTATATTCAAGTCTTTGTTCAATTTTGAGCTGATTTTTATATATTGTGTAAGATAAGGGTCAAATTTCATTCTTTTGCATGTGGATATCCAGTTGTCCCAGTATCATTTGTTGAAAAAGTCATGAAGTGTTATCACGTGTAATAATAAATAGATATGATTTTCTGACATATTTTTTAGGATTTTTCCACCTATGGCCATGAAAGATACTATCGATAATTTTCTTTTCTTGTCTCTCCCAATGTTTTGATATTAGGGCAATGGTGGCCTCTTAAATGAACAAGAAAAAGTTTTTCTATTTCTTTGAAAGTTTTTGTGAAGAACTGGTATGATTTCTTCTTTCCTGAGAATATTCATCAAGAAACCTCTTTGGTTTTGAAATTTTCTGAGTGGGATTATTTATAACTATGAATGCAATTATTTAATAGATATTCAGCTATTCATATTTTTCTACTTCCTCATTAGTGAGCTCGAAAAAGTGTATCCTTTTAGAATTTGTCTATCTCATTTAAGCTGTTGAATTTAATAAAATGAAACTGTGTATGATATTTCTTTATTTTTATTTTGATGTTTAGAATCTCTAGTAATGTCAGCTCTTTCATTCCTGACATTAATAATTTTTGTCTTCTTTTTGGGTGACCTAATTTTTAAAAGGCTTATATGAGGAGCATTAACTTCATGGCTAATGCATGTTTCAAGGGTTTGGTTTTATTTTATTTTATTTTGTTTTTTGTGCTTCCTGGAGATTTGGCGATTAGATTAAGATAGGTAGCTAGCACAATCATTTACTGTTACAGATGTTCAGAATTGAAATGTCCCTTTCCTGATGGAACTGTAATAAGAGCATCATCCTGTTGATTTTATTTCCATGGCTGGCTTTGTACATAGCTCAATCTCAGCACTCTGAGAAGCACCTCCATCAGCACAATGCTTCCCTTATCTCTGCATTTGTCTCCAAAATTAGACATGTTAACAGTTAGTAATAAAACCTGGGGAGGGATGATCTATACTGAAATACAATACAAGTTATAGACATCTTTACTAGAATTGAATTGATTGGATTCTTTCTTTTTTATTATTTCAAAATATTACAGGGGTATACATGTTCTTGGTTACATGGATCACTTTTGCTTTGCTTGAGTCAGGGTTATAAGTGTGCCCATCATCCAGATAGTGTTCATTGTACCTGTTAGGTAGGTTTTCATCTATCTCCTTCTCCCCCTTCCCCCTGTTTTATTTCCACTGAGTTTTACTTCTCTCTGTGCACATGTGTGTTCATCAGTTAGTTCCAGTTTAATAGCAAGTACGTGTGGTGTTTGTTTTCCATTCTTGAAATACTTCATTTAGGATAATGGTCTCTAGTTTTATCCAAATTGTTGCAAAAGGCCTTAATCCATCCTTCTTCATGGCTGAGTAGTATTGCACAGTATTTTATACATATACTACATTTTGTTAATCCACTCATGAATGGATGGGCACCTGGGTTGATTCCACATTAGATCCATTCTTGAGAGCAAATTCATACAGAGAAACAGTAGAGCAAAGAGATTCACTGGAAGAAAGGCCTACTTGGGGTCGGGGGAAGAGTGGTAACACACAGAAAAAAAGTCTCAAACAAGAGCACCCAAACCTCAATCACAGCACAATTGTCTAGGACTGGTCCTTCCAGATTAACTTAGTTATTCGCACTTAGGATAAACCATGAATGTCCTATCTGTGATAGGCAGAATAACGACTGCCCAAATATGTTCAAGGTCTAATTCCCAGATCCAGCAGATATGTTACGTGAAAAATGGGAATGAAGGTGCTAATAAGATGACTTCAAAATGGAGATATTATCTTTGATTTTCTGGTTGGATCTGAAGGGTACTTTAAAGCGAAAGAGGGAGGTGAAAGAAGAGGCCAGAGTGCTGTGATATGAGAACTCCACCCACTGCTGCTGGCTTTGAAAATGAAGGAAGGGGCCACAAGCCAAGGAATGGGGATGACCTCTAGAAATTGGAAAAGGCAAGGAAGGGGATTATCCCTGGAGCCTCCAGAAGGAACACAGCCCTACGGACACTTTGATTTTAGCTCAATGAGACCTGTTTTGGACTTCTGATCTCCAGAACTGTAAGATACTGAGTTTGTGTGTTTTATGTCACTAGTTTTGTGGTATTTGTTCCAGCAGCAATAGGAAATGAATACACTACCCAAAATAGTTTAAAGTACAGTCAAAACTATTATTTTTCTACATTTAAATAGTTATTATTGAAATAATTGAAAATTCATATTTATCTTCATGATCCAGACATGAATATGCATTTCAGTTCTAACAAAAATGGAATCAAAGGGAAGTTCAAAGATAAACAGCAACATGGTAAAGGTGCAAAAGTGGAAGGATGGATATGGCCTGGGTTCTTGGTGATATGTCTGAGTCAAGGAACTCATTCTAACTCACTCTACCTTCAGGCTTCCTGTAAATATACTGTAAATATTCTCTGTTTAGTAGAATTTAGTAGAGTTTAGCCACTGTTTAGTGGAGTTTCCTATTATAGCTTAAAGGTATTATCTCTCTACAAACTTCAAACTTCATTGTAAGTCCCTATTTCCTTTCAAATACTATTTTGTTGGTCCAGAATGTCCTTTCCCTTAATCTTCACATATCCTGAAATATTGAAAGGCCTATTTTAAATGCTAATCCTGTTGTGAGATTTTTCCTTCTCTATCCGGTCTGAAGGAATCTATCCCTCTTCTGAATACTCATAACTATTTTTTACAAATCTTCTTTTGCATACTTAAAGGCATTTATATAAATATTCTATATCCCACTGTTAGACAGTAGACAAATAAGGAGAGAATCTATGTATAAATTATGTCTGTTCCTAATACAATGCTTTGTCTGTAGCAATTGCTCCATAAATATTGATTCAATAAAAATGCCCCAAGATGGTATGTTTAAAAATGTCTCTATATAAACAGGACTAGTAATAGAAGGAAAATAGATAATATGATATTTAGGAAAATTACAATAGGGAAGACATTTCTGTTGAAAGAATCAAAATCAGAAGAACCAGGTAAAGATAGATGAGATATTTTTGCAATAGTGGTCCCAGGTCTCATGGTAATCTGGTAATTACATTATGCCTCTGTTCCTTGGTTGCTTAACGTGCTTAGATAACAAATTGCAATCACTCTTATATTTCACTAATAGCCCATAGATCAAAAATATCAAATGCAAGATGATTTTTGTACAGTCAGGGACACATGATATAGACAATAAAGGAAGAGAACATATGGAGCACAGCAATAAATGAAAGTGGCAGATGAAGGATGAGAAGAACAAAGGCCACAAATCTCACTGGATGGGGCCCTTTGCTAGGACATATGGTGTGATGGGTACCCAAGGCTACTCGGATGAAGTGAAGCAGAGCCTGGAGCATGCACTACAAAATGAGATGTAAATCAAAAGGGAGATGTCTCAATAAATGTCTTTCTCCTCCTAATCTCAATATTGTGGCAAAACCTTCTTAAATTTTCCCACTCCATTTCATCCCTTATAATTTTTGATAAATGTTTCATTCCCTTCATACAAAGTTTATTATGTGCAATGTGATTTGCAAACATATAGTTATTTGTTATTATATTAGTGTTCTACTAGTTTACTTTTCTTTCTTTGTTTCATGGTGTCATTTCCCTCATCAATTAGACTAGAAACCAGCCAAGGATAGAAACTATTGCCTAATAACTGTGTAGAAAGCCCCTTTCTCTCCAAACCTAGTGTAGAATGCTGCATACTATGAATGAACTGGGTTTTGAGTGAAAAATCAAATTATGAAGAAATCATTTTGTAAAACTTATCTCATTACCAGGATCTAATGAGATGGCATAGGCTCATTTCTCCCTGCATCTCCTTGGTAAAGTACAAATATAAACAATGGAAATAATGCAAGAGACAACCAAAAGAGAACTTTGAAAGGTGGTAAGAGGAAGAAAAATTTGGGACCATAGGAATGAAGGAAGAATTCCCATCATAAAAAAATGATCGGGCATAGTGCTTCCCCACTCTGACCCAACAACAGAAGGCAGCCCACATTGGCTCATTCCTCCCCAGGTAGCATTGGAGTCCTTTACAACACCAGGTGAGCCCAGCACCACCAGAACTCAAAGCCCTGCTAACAATGAGTAGCAGAGGATGCTGTTTACTCCTCTTCCCAGTGAGATACATGGGATGGAGCATGCAGCAGTTGCAAGACAGATTTTACCGTAACAAGAGATCAGAACAGGGAAGCTTCTTGGTCTTGGTATCTGTGAACCAGGACTAGGATTCCTCTCCCCCACTGAGAGATTCCAGGTTACCTGGCCCAGGAGAACCTCTTTTGTCCCTTCATGAAGCACCAGTCAGGACTAGTGGGAGCCCCAGCAACAAGAGAAAATCTAAGCAGAACAAACTAACACTAAAAAGGTTCTGAAAATTAAAAAGTAGTTCTAGACCCACATACTAGATCTAAACAAGGTGACTGCTTGCTAAAATAAGAGATTTAGATAAGACTCAGAGTCTCCTAATATAACAGACAAAATGTCCAAGATACAAGAGAAAATCATCCATCATACCAAAAATCAGGAAAATCAAATTTGAATGAGAAAAGATAATTAACTCACACCAACACCAAAATGAATCCTCTGTTGGAATTATATGATGAGAATTTTAAAGCAAACATAAAAATGCTTTGACAATCAATAACAAATTCTCCTGAAACAAATAAAAATAGAAAATTTCAGCAAAGAAATGAAAGTTATATAAAAAAAAACCTGAGAAGTTATAAAACTAAAAATATAATAACTGAAATTAAAAAAAAATCTTATTAGATGGGATCAATAGTACAGTGGAAATGACAGAGAATAGAATCAGTGAATTTGAAGCCAAAGCAATAAAATTTCCAAAATCTGAACAACAGAAAAAAACAAAACAAAAACAGCCCATCACACCTTCAGAATAAACAGTCTCAGGACTCTGTAGGACAATAACAAAAGATCTAATATTCTTACGATCAGAATATTAGAAAGGAGGAAAAACATGAGTAGGACTGAAAGAGTATTTAAAGAAATCATTGCTGAAACTTTCCAAATTTGGCAGAAGACATAAATCTCTATATTAAAGCAGCTGAGCAAATCCTAAAAACAATAAACCAAAAGAAATTTATGCCACGTCACATCCTAATTAAAATTTTAAAAACAAAAGACACAGCCTTATGCAATATGGCAGTTCTCCAGTAAGGGGAATAGGCATGCTCCCAGATCCTCGTCCTAGATATCAGCCTAGGCAAAGAATTTATGAAGAAGACCCCAATGGCAATCACAGCAACAACAAAAATAAATAAATGGGACTTGATTAAATCAAACAGCTTCTGCACAGCCAAGAAAACAACAGAGTGAATAGACAACCTACAGAATGGAAG
>CAUYRT010063236.1:0-11910 GCA_963574885.1 Lepilemur ruficaudatus | reverse complement strand
AGCACTGTGAAGGGGAGGGGCATGCTTGAAATATATTTGTGAATGGGTATTAGGGGTCTTAGTAGGGGGAAGGAAATCCTCTAAAACTGATTTATGTGAATAGCTGTACAACTTGGTAAATTTACTAATAACCATTTAATTGTACACTTAAAATGGAGTAAAGACACGATATGTAAATTACACTTCAATAAAGAAAAACAAAGAAAGAAAGAAATGCCCAAAATTAGGTGAACAATTTTCCAGACTGAGACAGTCCACTAAGAGCCCAACACAATGAATGAAGGGAAAAATTTACCCATATTTGGCCCAAAAATTCATGAAATTTTGGAACACCAATGGTGAAGAAAAAATCCTAAAATTGTCTTGAGAGGGAAAAACAGTTCACCAAATAATAAGAAATGCATTGAGATGAGAGATTGGAAAAAATAACATAAATTTTAAAGGAGAAAATCCTTCAAAGTAATAAAAAAAAAGTTCAACTTAGAATTTGAAAGTCATTTTCATATTAATCCATAATGGGAGCAGAATAAAGCATTTTTGGATATATAAGGATCCTATGTCCCTCATACTCTTTCTCAGGAAATTACTATAAGACATGGTCAAGCAAAGAGTTTTTGAGATAAACCAAAAAAGAGACAGATATGAGATCAAAGAAACTGGAACTCCAATGCAGGAGAGTAATGAAACAAATGCTCAAAATGACGTCTTTTAAGCCACCCTAAGTGATCATCAGTCCCAATTTGAAAGACTCCACAAAAGAGGTATTGATAGGTTGGGTGGGGCAGAAAGAAATAAAGGGGTACCTTTGGTTTGGTAGTATCTTTGCTGCTAGTAAGGCAAACAATAGAAGAGAAAAGGTGATTAGGAACTTCACACTAAAACACACTAAAAAAGGAAATATAATCATACAATATCATTTGGCTCTGCAGTGAAGAATATTCACAAAATTATAATCATGTCAATAAGCCTGAGCTTCTTATTTTAAACTCAATCTGTGGGCAAAGCTCATTATTTTTTATTACGTTAAGAATAGATTGTAAACACTGTTACGCTTGGTAATCTAAAAATATAAAAAGTCAAGAGGTGCAAGATGGCTGACCAGAGGCATCCAACACTCACCTCCTCCAGAAAGAACTGAAATTATGAGTAGATAATAACTCTTCAAATATTAATAGAACATCTAAGAGATAATACTGGATTTTGGCAGGGAAATGACAGGAAACACCTGATGCACAGGAGGGGAGGGAATTGAGACAGCCACCTTGGCCAGGAACAGTTGGGTGCCCGAAGAGACTTCCCAGTATGGGAAAGAGTAAGCGAGATTCCCACTGCAGATCCCTGCAATCCTAGCCAAAGTTGAGTCCCTGGAGCCCCATGGGCCCTGAGACTACCATAGGGAGCTTCCTGAAGACATTTCTCCAGATAGGGGTCTCACACAGGGTCATGCACACCCCTAAAGACCTAAGAAGCTACAGCATCATGCCATTTTGAGAGTTCAGCCTCTACCAGACTGCATCCTGCCCTGGGGCCCAATAGCCCCTGCATCTCCGCATCTCAGCAGCCCCTCTGTCATCTGCCCACATCCACCCAGAAGGCTGCAGTGGTACAATAACACCTGGACCCAACAGTGTGGCAGGGTCCCCAGCTCTGTGGCCCACAGAGTCCCATACCCTGGGGAAAGAGTGGTGCAGTGCACAAGGGATACTACCCCTGGGGCAAAGGGAGCTGAGGCACGTGCCTTCAGAGCCTGAGAGTTGCCTACCCGGGACTACTGACAGTAGTCCTGTCCCCACCAGCAGCATGGTCACTGTGCTCTGGCATGCACCCTGAGGAAGGCTCTTACTGCACATTGCTGCAGTTGCTGCTGCTGCCAGGAGCCAAAGCTCACATTCCCCAAAGCCTGAGAGCTGCCTGCCTGGGGCTGCTAATAGCAACCCCACCACCACCAGCAAAATGGCCACTGTGTTCTAGTTTGTTCTCTAAGGACAGGCTTCCCCTGCATACCATTGTGGCCACTGCCACTGCTGGGAATTGAAGCGTGCACTCCCCAGAACCTGAAAACCACCTGCCTACCTGGGGCTTCTCCCACTGACAGCGGCCATGCCCCCACAAGCACCAGGGCTGCTATATGATTGCACATACCCTGAAGACAGGCTCTCCACATCCACTACCATGAACTGCCACATCCTGCCTACTACATCCTGCGCCCATGTGTACCACCAGGAGGGCCTAACATCAGAGCCTCCTGGCCTGGTACCACCATCCCCATTGCCCAGGCATGCTGCCAGGGAATCTGGGGATCATCCAGCTTAGTCCACCACCACTGGTGTCTGTGTACTCCTCCCAGGGACCTGAAGACAGGCCTACCCAGCCTGCCACCAACACCAACTCTAGCACCCACCTGCACACGACACCTGGGTACCTGGGGAACAGCCTTCCCAGACCATTGAAGCCACTATAGCTAACATGAACAAATGCCACCTGGGAGCCTGAAGGTTATCCCACCACTACTACTACCATTACCCACACCACACAAGCCGCTTAAGGGTTGAGGACATGCCCACTGTCTTGCCACCACTATTGGCACCAGAGTAAGACACAGGGAGGCCCAAGAATTGGCTCACCTACACCTTCTAATACTGGTGCCCATATATGGCACTCAGGGACCATGGACAGGCAAATTTGGCCCACCAATGCCACCATGGGGCCTAAGGACTGGCCCACCTGGCATCCCCATCCCCAACAAAGCCTCACCACAGCCTCTGCTAACAACTTCAGCCAACCCCTGAGGAGATCACAGAGTACTGACACTGTTTGCAGCAGAAGAAATCATACAAAGACTATGTTACTGCATACACCCAAAATCAAAGCCAAAGCAATCCTGAGCAAAAAGAACAAAGCTGGAGATATCACACTAACTGATTTCAAAATATATTACAAGGCTATGGTAACCAAAACAGCATGGCTTTGGTATAAAGCAGACATATAGACCAATGAAACAGAATAGAGAATCCAGAAATAAATCCCCATATTTACATCCAACTGATCTTGACAAAAGGTGCCAAGAACATATACTGGGGAAAGGGCACCCTCTTTAATAAATGGTGCTGGGGAAACTGGATATTTGTATGCAGAAGAATGAAACTGGACCTCTACTCTTACCACACAGTTGAGATGAAAATCAACTCAAGATGGATTAAAGACTTAAACACAAGACCAGA
Source organism: Lepilemur ruficaudatus (assembly GCA_963574885.1). Classification (NCBI taxonomy): domain Eukaryota; kingdom Metazoa; phylum Chordata; class Mammalia; order Primates; family Lepilemuridae; genus Lepilemur; species Lepilemur ruficaudatus. The sequence goes on along the minus strand of CAUYRT010063236.1, from coordinate 8,689 downwards.
AATTATTAAACTAAGAGATGAAAACATAGAGGATACTCTTCAGGACATTGGTTAGGCAAAGATTTTGTGGCTAATAGCTCAAAAGTACAGGCAACAGAAACAAAAGTAGGTAAATGGGACTATTAAACTAAAAAGCTTCTGCACAGCAAAGGAAACAATCAACAGAGTGAAGAGACAACCTGTTGAATGGGAAAAATACTTACAAACTATTCATCTGACAAGGAAATAATATCCAGAATATGGATATCACTATCACTCAAACAACCCAACAGTTTTTAAAAAAGCAAATAATCACATTAAAAAGTGGGCAAAGGACATGAATACATATTTTTCAAAAGAAGACGTACAAATGGCCAACAGGTATATGAAAAATGCTCAGACATCAGGGAAATGCAAATCAAAACCACAATGAGATGTCATCTTATCCCAGTTAGAATGGCTATTATTAAAAAGGCAAAAAAAATAGATACCAGTGAGAATGCAGATAAAAAGAAACTCTTACAAACTGTTGGTGGGAATGTAAATTAGTACAGTTACTATGAAAAACGGTATGGAGCTTTCTTAAGAAACTAAAAATAGAACCATAATATGATCCAGCAATCCCACTTCTGGGCATTATCCAAAGAAAAGTAAATCAATATATCAAAGTGACACCAGCACCCCCTTGTTTATTGCAGCACTATTCAAAATAGCAAAGACATGGAATCAACCTACGTGTCCATCAAAGATGAATGGATAAAGAAAATGTGGTATCTCGGTAAATTCACTGAAAATCATTTAATTGTACACTTAAAATGAAGTGTTGGTTGTACGTAGATACAGTTGGAGCACTATGTATGTACTCTACTTTGACAGAGTAGGTTTTTGAATGTAACAAGATAAGTCAACTCGAGTGGTAATATATCTTGGGAAATCAGCTCACTACAAATTGTGACTGTAAACATGGTATTGTAAATGCTTTGTAGTTTTCCCCCAATAAAAAAAAAAAAGAAAAGAAAATGTGGTATATATTCACAGTGGAATAGTATTTGGCCATAAAAAAGAGTGAAATGCTGTCATTTGAAGCAACACGATGGAACTGGAGGTCATGATGTTAAGTGAAATCAACCAGGCAGACAGAGGCAAACATTACATGTTCTCACTCATATGTAGAAGCTAAAAAATTGGATCTCATTAAGACAGAGAGTAGAATGGTAGCTATCAGAGACTGGGAGGGGTGTGTGGGTGGGAGGTGGGGATGAAACGAGGTTGGTTAATGGTACAAACATACAGTTAGATAGAAGGAATAAGTTCTAATCTTCCATAGCAGAATAGGGTGACTATAGTTAACAGCAATGTACTATACATATTTCAAAATAGGCAGAAGAATGGACTTGAAGTACTCCCAAAACATAGAAACAATAAATACTCGAGGTGATCAGTACTTTAAATACCCTGACTTGATCATTACACATTGTATGTATGTCACAAAAATCACATGTACTCCATAAATATGTACAAATACTATGCATTAATTAAAAATGAAAATGTATAGAAAAAGGGAAATGAAAAGGGTAGGAAAGAAGTAAAAGGAAGTGTAGGGATATTAACTTTCTTATTCTGTAAAATGTAAAGTGAGGTGAAAAGAAATACTGTCTATACTGTCTAGAATTAAAGTAAATGTTACAAACTAACCAGTAGACTAAAATGGTGATACACCTTCATTTGGGGAATATGGTGAAGAGGAACTGACTCCTTTTGTATAGAAGTCTGTAGGCAATATTTTAAATTGACAAAATAAAAAATAGCAATGCATGACTTTTTTATGGAAGTGGAGGCTACCTCCATAAAAACACAAATAATTTTAAAAGTTCAAAGTCATTGCCTCTGTAGTAGGACTGAAGGTAGAATGGTAAAGCAACAGATTGTTGTTTTTCTCTAAAACACTCCTGCATTATTTCCTCTTTTCATTACAAGCCTATATTAGTTGGATAAAATGTAGATGTACCTATAAAATTTTAAAGGAAGTGTTATTTCACTTATTTGTAAGGCCTTGGACGTTAAATAGATGTGGGAAATGTGAATAGGGCCAATAAATATCTTATGAGTTATTTAAACTGAGCTAATAATCTTTCAACCATTTTCTGTGAGGTTCTCAGTAAGAAGAATGGAGAATTTGAAAACTATATGAAATTTCCTATGAACTCAAAAAATTGAATTGTTCCTTCAATCCCCAAAGTGTTAGTGGGTTAAGATTGGGGTTGGGGGGACAACATTACCTAGGATTTGAGAAGACCTAGATTTAAGCCCCACATCTGACTCTGACACACCATATGAATTATAAAACTAAGTCATTCGGCATGAACCTCAATAAGTGTTTCTGCAAAGTGAGAAGGTCACTCTAGACTCATGGATCTCAAAGGAGGTGATACCACCCCCAAAAGTCCATTGTGAACTTTTGTGGGAGCATTTTTGATTGCCACAAAGACTAGAGGACCTATTGGCATTAGAAGGCAGGAGCCAGGATGCTCTAAGTCCTCCAATCCTTGGGATATTCCTACGTAACAAAATTGTCCCTTATGACTTTCAAATGTCCTCCTAGATTTTCATGCAGTTTTAAAAAATAATATGTTTATAATTACCCAAGCTTTGTACTTTCTTCCATTTGTTTTACAAGTAAACATCAGATATATTTTACAGAATTTTAACCTAAGCTGCATTTTGTAGAACTGCAGATACCATACAAATTGAGGGAAGATTTTATTTTTTTGTTTCCAAACCTTATAAAGAATTGTTCACCAGTTCATAAAATTACATGATAAATAGCAAAGCTATTTATCTCTGATTTAACAAATCTTCTCACACATATCAGGCCACATTTGAGGCTGTTGCATTCACTGTGATTTTACTTATAGACACATGCATCCAGTTTCTTCATTATATCATTTACTGAAGTCATGCCTAAGCATTCTCATATTGAAATACATAATATTTTATCATAAATTGATTTCTTTTTATAATTTATGCATTATATTGATATGTTCAAGTTATGTGATTGGTAGGTTATATTATCTATGGATTTCATTTCAAGATAATGAAAGGGATGTTATAAATAATTGTTGTATAAAAATAACATTGGGTCTGATAGGATTGAAAACTATTGGTCTAAGCACTTTCTAAAACTCCTTCCAAGTATTATATATAGTTCTCATTCTTCAGTAGCCCTGCTTTGCAATATGTCTCTCATGCTCACATGGAGAAGGATATACTCTCTAGATAGTAATCTGAAGATAAAGAAAAATCAGAGGTAGGCTAAATATATGCCCAATATTCTCTCATAGTCATCCAAATATTTAGGAAGAATCCAGATAGTCTAGAATATTGGCTGCTTTCTCTCTCCCATCCACCCTTGTGTAGAGGTCAAATGCAATGAGTGTGGATGTCCCAGGCACCCGTGGATCCTCCTCAGCATCTGCTGTTCCAAGTGGGATAGATATTCCACTGCCGCTCTGCAGCCATTGCAAACATGTCTCTAGCTGTTATTAATCAACCAACCCATACCTCGCCGGATCTCAATTCCCTGCTCATACCATTTCTTCTGCTTAAAATTTTCTTCTCAATGTTCTGCACAAGGCAAAATTTCATTTGACTTTCAAATTTTACTAAAATCTTAACACCCCTGTGAAGATTTCCTTGGCTGCCCTTTTCTTGCTCTCCTCCCTCCCTATTTTCTGAGACTAAATTGATCCCACCATTCTTTCTTCTCTCTCTCTCTCTCACACATACACACACACACACGCAACATAATAGCTATATTATGGGCTCATAACCACATGTTTCCATGGTTCCTCTGCTGCTAGACTGAGAGCTACTTAAGGGCAGGGACCGTCTCATTCCTCTCTTTTATCCACAGGGATTGGCTCCGTAAGAGGTTCTCAGTAAATATGTAAAAATTACATCAGTGGGTGAGTAAATGAAAGAATGAGAGATTTCCTGAGAATTTTACAAAGCTATTTCAGTTCTCATTTTAATATTTCCTCTTGATACATCATATCCTTTTACTTATCTGTAACTTACAAATTCTTTTTTTATTGGATTTGCAGGACTGCAAAAATGGGTCTCAGGACACATTTACAAGGGGGATTCCCACCGCAGTAATCTCTTGTAGGCAGCTGCTTATCTCGTCTGTACTACAAATGTCAGCCAAAACCTCCCATTGTCAGTATCCCCTCACATCTTGTACTAATGCCTCTAGAAAGTGTTCCTTTCTTTAGCCTCCTTTGAGTGCCCAGTGCCTTTTATGGCAAATGGAGCAGAAATGGCAATGAGCATCCTCCACGTTAATATTTGCCCCCATTATTTTGCCTTTCTTATTCCTCACTGCTACTCTGTGTCCCTTCTCTAACTCTTCTTTTGTTTCTGCAGCTTGACCCTAGTTCTACTGGGTGCCCCTGGCTAAAGATCACCCTGACCTGCTGACCCTAAGGATGTGGGATCCTACACTCCCTACTGAAAAAACACAAAGTGCACACTTCTAAAGATTTTTCCCCAGAATACCTTAAACAATTTGAGAACGACTTACTTGCCCTCTGGTAGAAACAAGGGAAAATTAGGTTCCCAGCATTATAGAAGGCAATTTTTAAACCTTCCCAGATTTTGTACTGTTTTTATTCATGCAGACCTCTACTTCCTGGTTCTCCTAATTATAAGATTTTATGATTGAGAATATTCTCTCTTACATCCTACCCTTATTTTCTTTTTTCTCAAGGAAGGAGTCTAGTTTGCTCTACTCAATACCGTAGCTTCCAGCTGCATGTGGCTATATTATTTTTAATTAAAATTAAATAAAATTTAAAATATATTTTCTCAAACACACTAGCCACATTTCAAGTGCTCATAGCCATGTATGGCTAGTGGCCACCATGTTGGACAGAGTAGATAGAGAATATTTCTATCACTGTAGAAGGTTCTACTGGACTGTGTTGGTCTGGGTGAATTCCCATTTCAGACAGGGCTGATTAAAGTTTCTTTGTAACAATGATATAGAAAGGTAACATTGCCAAAGAGGATTTATAAAACTCAGAGCCAAAATGTCTTGCCCTTTCTAAATGTGTCTAAAACTCCTAGTGCTATAGAGTAAGATGCAAGCAGTTCACGTATAAAAGATAGGACCTCTGAACGGGTCATAGATGTTTATGGACACCAATGAGATGGGACAGCTGCATTATTAAAATATTCTTGGCAAAAGAAGTCTGTCACTCACAAGCTGCATGGAAGGTTAGCAGTGTCAGAGTTGAAGGCGGCATGGCCCGATCACTTAGGTGTATTGTCAGAGGATGTCCTAAATTCCCTGAGCCAGTTTTTCCCAGAGAATCCTTAGACTCAGCTATGAAACGCTAGAAAGCAGGGGTGAGACTGGAGGAACAAGAGTAGGAAATCACAAGATCAGCATTGCATTTCCAGTATAGAAACTCACCAGCTCCAGGGCCAGTGTGTGGCGTGAGGGATGTTTACTGCACGTGGGTGTCCAGCCAAGGGAACCAGTGGGGCTGCTGTCTCCCGTACTCCACTCACTGCGCCATGCCCCCTGGCCTGATGCTAATCCACCCATTCATGTAAAAGAGCCGTATGGGCTAGCAGCAGCCTGGATGAGTCCTGCGGGCTTTATTTATTAATAATTCTTCTTCTTTAGAGTCTTCTGTCAAAATGAATGCAATAGACTGAATAGCTGTCTATGTCCTTATCCCTAAAACCTGTAAACATGTTACCTTCTATGGCAAAAGGGATTTTGCAGATGTAATTAAGTTAAGGATCTTGAGATGAAGAAATTATTCTGAATCATACAGGGGGGCTTGATGACATGACAAGCGTCCTTATGAGAGAAAGGCAGGAAGTCAAAGAGGAGAGAAGATGCTATGCTGTCGGCTCTGAGGACACAAAAAGGGGCCACAAGACAGGGAATGCAGGTAGCCTCTAGCTGCTAGAAAAGGCAAGGAAAGGGGTTCTCCCTCAAGGCCTCCAGAAGGAACGCAGGCCTGAAGATGCATCCAAATCAGACTTCTGACTTCCAGAATTGTTAAGATAATAGATTTGTACTGGTGCTGTTTTAAGCCACTACATTTGTCGTAATTTGGTACAGCAGAAATAGAAATCTAACACAATGGCATGTTGGATTATTTCTAAAATCCTTTTCCACTTAAAAAATAAATTCCACAGCTCTGATTCCTTCTGGAAAAAGGACACAGCATATGGCTTACTTTCCACTTAAGAAGAAACACACATTCTTCGGTATTGATGAAAACGGGGCAGGGAAGGGAGGCTCAGTATCCCGGTGCAGCACTCAGTGTGTAAAGGCAAGAAAAGCTTCCGGGTTCAGGACATGGAGCCGGTGAAGTGTCATCTCCAGGAGACAGTGTTCAGAACCGCTGCCCTCTGGGAGGATCACAGCCCTGGGACTGCAGCCGGGGCTTGGCAAACATTCCACTGTGCACCTTATACACAGGCACCCGTCAGTCCAGAACACTAGGACTGAAGGCCCCACCCACCATGACAGACTCTGTTCCTCTCTTCTGGTGGCAACACAAAGTCCCACATGTTCACATCTCTGATGTCTCCCACAATGGACTGATCTTATCAAAATCACCCTCCTCCCACCAAGGAGTCTGCTCCTGTCCTCAGAACAATGCTTGTCTCTGTACCCATAGAGTGTCTTTTCTCTGGACTCCTTTTCACCATGAATTTCCCATCTACCCAGAGCTCAATAATCCCTCAAGTGGACCCTCGGCTCCCACACAGTGCAGCAAAGCAAGAATGACCCAAAGACCTTTCTTGAAAAGGGCTTCCATCCCACTCAATGGGCACTGTATACCCCAGCCTTTTCCCTAATGAGAGGGTCTTATTAGCTTGGGTCTAGGTGTCACAAAAGGAGGCTGCACCCATAGGAAGAATCAGTATAGACCTCCACTGACTGGTGAAGACCACTACTAGTTTCTTTAGTTGCACCTATCTGGTTACATGGGAATTCTCTCTCTGTCTCTCTCTGTCTCTCTCTGTCTCTCTCTGTCTCTCTCTCTCTCTCTCTCCTCTCTTTCTCTCTCTCTCTCTTTCTCTCTCTCTCTCTCTCTCTCTCTCTCTCAGAAACATGAAAACCTTTCATCCATGTCTGTAGAAAAACTAAAAGGACAGAAATAAGAAATTGAATTATCTGTCATGTTTATAAAGAATAATATTGGAAACTGGAGATTCACTCCTCTTAAACCCATAATTCTGGGTGTTCTCAGTTTCATGCACCCACTCCCCAGCCCACACAAGGCTTTTCAAAGTCTCAGCTCTGCAGACGAGCTCTCAGGCATAGCCTGGGGCTGCAAACTGCCTTCTGGGCCAAGACCCAGGAAGCTGATGAGGACTAGGAAACAGTGAGAGCTTTACCAAGTTCATTCTTCTTGCTGTAGTTTTCCAGGGTGAGGATGTCAGTGTCCAAGTTCTCAGGACATAGCTGTCTTTGACGGCTTTGACTCCAAATATTGGCTAACTTGTGAATCATTATCCAAAACTGCCTCTGAAGGTTATATTTTGGGGACAAAGGGGGAGGCTCATTCTCAAGCTGGCAAATTGGTGGAAGTTATTTACTAGAGATTTCAGGCATTCCTAGAGCTCCAAATCTCTCTAGTCATGATAGAAAACCCAGGAAAAATTCATTCCATCCACCATTTTAAGGAAATTATTCAAAATATGAAAAAAATACTTTTTACCCCAGCATTATTTAGAGAGGTAAATAATTAGAAATAGACTAAATGCTCATTCTTCATACTGATTCAAGCCAGAAACTTCTCCCCTGCTTTGTCTTCCTCACTCCCCCTTACCTCTTCCCCCATGAGCACTTCTCAGATCACCCATGTCTCTCCAGCACCACTGCCTTAGGCCCATGTTGTCTCCCACCTGGATCCCCGTCAACCTCTGCTTTGTGTCCTCACAGCCTCCCTGAACTAGTTTTTAGAAAGCAGCTAGAGCAATCATTCTAAAATAAAAATATCAACTCTCAAACTACAGACATTTCAGTGGCTCCCTGTGCTGGGATTAGCATGAAACCCAGTCAAGGTGTCTCAGCCAAATGTGGGTCTCTCCACCTCACTCCGTAAGCAGTCTGGAGGAGTGAGCGCAACGCTAGTAGGTAGCTCTACAGTGCCACCCAGGAGGCAGGATTGCTCTTTCTGCTCTACCGTCTCCAGGACTTCTGGCCATCATTGCCATTCCAGGTAGAGGATCCTAGAAACAAAGCAGCAGGAACACCAAACTTCTACTCAGTATCGCTTGGCCAGACCTGGGTCACACAGCCACTCCTATCTCCCAGGGAGCCTAGGAAGTTGAGCATTTTAAACTTCCAGTCACTATTTAAAAAACAGGCAAGAAAAGTGAGATTGGAATGGGTGTTAAGTGAGCCAGCCCCCTTCTCTCCAAGAACCTTAGGTTGCATTACAAGCTCCTGGATAACTGGGGCCATGTTTGACCCTCTCTGGCTTTGTTCCTCTTTACACCCCACCTTGAACCTCAATGTTGTTGATTTTTCTATTCTTAACACATGCCAGTATCTCTCATACCCCAAATATTTGCATGTGCTCCTCATTCTGACTCATCCTCATTTGACTGGCTAGCTCCTGCTCTTCTTCCATTCTAAATACATGCTACTAAGTGAAGTATCCCAAGAATGGAT
>CAUYRT010063235.1:0-51657 GCA_963574885.1 Lepilemur ruficaudatus | reverse complement strand
TGGCCAACTTTATGAAAATCTAATTTAAAAAATCATATAGCTGAGTAGAACTCCATGGTATACATATACCAAATTTTATTAATCCACTCATGTATTGGTGGGCACTTGGGTTGTTTCCACGTCTTTGCAATTGTGAATTGTGCTGCTATAAACATTCGAGTGCAGATGTCTTTTTTATAGAATGTCTTTTGTTCTTTTGGGTAGATGCCCAGTAATGGGATTGCTGGATCAAATGGTAGATCTACTTGTAGCTCTTTGAGGTATTTCCACATTACTTTCCACAGAGATTGTACATAGCACCTCTTGTATTGTCCTGGATAGAGCTGGAACCCATTCTACTAAGTGAAGTATCCCAAGAATGGAAAAACAAGCACCACATGTACTCACCAGCAAATTGGTTTTAATGGATCAACACTTAAATGCACATATAGTAATAACATCAGGTGTCAGGCAGATGGGAGCAGGGAGGAGGGGATGAGTATACTAGGTGTGTGCACCACACCTAATGGATGTGGTGCGCACTGTCTGGGGGATGAACACGCTTGAAGCTCTGACTTGGGTGGGGCAAAGACAATATATGTAACCTAAACATCTGTACCCCCGTAATACGCTGAAATTAAAAAAAATTTAAAAAGTATCATATACAAGATTATCTGCCTGAGCTTAAATGGAAGAGAATTAGTCTAGGAAGGTGCAAAGAGGGCTAGGAAAAATCTAATTGAACTGGGTGTTGATTTATAGACTAGCAGAGAAATTTAATAGGAATGTGCTAAAAGTGAAGGGCCAATGGACTTCAAATCAGGAGATTTGGGAGCTATAGATCTGCTAGAATTGTGATGTGGTATAGCAGAAGAAGAATTTGAGAGTCAATCAGACTTAGCCATAGATCTTTCCTCTGCCACTTACTAATTTTACAACTTCTCTAAGATAAAAAGCTAACATATGTAACATGCCTACTAGCACACTACCTGACATAAAATAGGAGCTCAATAAAGGTCATTTCTTTCTCTGGGTCTTGGTCGCACCATTTGTTAAACAGTAGAGGCAGACTAGGACACTGCATGATCTTTAAAGTTCCTTTCCATCTCTAAAATAGAAGTAAATGACAGGTAAAATAAATCTCGTAAAGATTATAGGAAATACTATAGACCTGAGAATTAGATCAGTCAGTATAATATAACCAGAAAACTATAAAGCATTCTCAATATGAATCAAGTAAAATGATTCTCCAAATCCAAGACAAAAATTTGTCTTCAATAATCTTCACCATCTTAGTTTTGTGATTTAAATTGGACCTAAATTTAAGTTCACTCTATTAGCTCTCTTTTAGTTATATATATGCTATATACAATATGCATATGTATATATCATGTATATGTCTATAATGGATAATGTATATTAGATCATACTATATATTATACAATATAGCACATATTATATAAATATATGTAATATGTATGCAATGTTGTATATGTCATATACATATATGCATGCATATAATTACATTCACATATTACATATATTATGTAATATATAATATATATTCATTACATACAAATATATGTAATATGTAGTATAATATATAATACACATATAAAATGTATACATATATTTAATATATAATGTAATATGTATTATATGTACTATTAGTGTTATGTAAATCTGTATGGAATTGGAATCTATATAGAGATTTTTCTGGACTGTTATATTTCTTTGGGCAAGGGGAAACCTCATGGGGACTACATATGATTATTTGATTTTTCTTCCAAAGAAGAGAGAAGGGGTGACATTTTGGGGAATGAATACGTGAACCTTCAGGAATGATCACTTCTACAAGGGTCAATACTAGGCATTGCTAGGGAGAGGCAAACTAAGAAAGATAAAGGTTGACGGAATTGAGGAAATGTTAGACAGAATTCATGGTTTTAATCTTTTGGATCCTACTATTTCTTTTTTCCTGTTAGGCTTTTGATGTTTTCAGCACCAGACCCTCTCCCTGGCTCAGCCTCTTTTTCCCAAGACTTAACCACCTTAATGCTTTAGCTAGCTATACAAACTATACTTCTCTCAATGTGAAAAATGTATTTTCAGAATAGCAGGTGATATGGGTAAATAAACTTTGCTCTCCACACAGTACATATCTATAGTGTGATGACTGCAATGATCACTGCTCACGGAGTAAGAATGTTCAGGTGATTTGACTGAAGTATATCAGAGAGTGATATTGATTGCTAGGAAAGATTGATAAAAATGTATTATAAGGGACGATGGTCAGAGAACTGTTTCCCAAGATAAAAGGGGTCACCTTATCCGGAAAGTGTTTGGTGACCAAAGCTTTTTCTTCTGTTGGACTAACAGAGATTAGATAAGAGACAAAGTACATGTTCCTGTGTGAACATGGGGTCACAAAGGTTGCCCAGAGAGTAAGCAGGCCTGACCTACAGCATGTTTCTTTTATTGTTAAGAAAACAAGGCTCTACTTGCTGGGATGTCCAGTATTTTCCATTCCCATATGTGGTAGCCAATCTGGGGTTCTGACACATTTCACATACCAGAGTAACCTAAGGAAGATAGGGCATGTGGACAAGTCTATTTTAGAGTTTTCTCCTGGGATTTAATACCAGAAGGGATATGGTATTTTTCTCCATGAAACCAAAAATGCACCATGAAATTTGAAATTTCACATACAAGCACAAAGACAGTTGAAGCAGGAATAGAGTTAATGCAGATTTGGTATACAGTTATGGCACTTTTTGAGTTAGACTCATTTTAGATAGAATTGTTTCTAAGCAATCAATCAGAGTAAAAATACTTTTAGCTCTATCAGATTAAAAAAGAATAAGAGGGATGTGTTTTATGAATAATAATCCTCCTGCTACCCTGATGAAAGCACTTCCAAAAACTATAAAACATCACACAAATATAAGGGGAAAGTTTGTTCGCTAGATATGTGGCAATGTGCTGCTCTTGCTATGTTTTTCATGCTACTGAGCCCTTAACCTTGCGTTTATATTTAATCTTCCATTTTATTACCCCTTTATAATGGCTCTCTATTCTCAAGGTATATGCACTGAAGAAAATAGCCACTGATATTAACTCTAATAATCTTAATAGCTGCTTTGACTTTATGTGGGATGGCTGGAAAATTCTCAATAACTGAGCTAAAAAAATATTATTTTTCTACTCATGATGGTGTTCATTCTCTTTACAAAAGGAGGTGAACTAAGTGATGAATTTTTGTAAAACACCAGGTACCATGGAAATGTTTTATACTAAAGTTCGTGTTCCAGCACCCTAATATGAGACTGTTTAGCAAAGATACAAAAGAAAAACTAACCAAAACAAAACCTCAACTCCCAGGATAGTTCCTGCATATAATTTAAAAAGACTTTTTCTGTCATAATAAGGACAAAAGAAAAAAAGGGCTAATTTAAGAACTAGGTGGTTTATTTTCATTGCTTCTATTTCTAGGAAGCAGGTGGTATATTTGCTTTCAATATTCATGCCAAGAAGAGCATTCCTTAAAATGAATTATATATGTATACACACTCTCAGTTTCAAGCAGTAATATGTGGTTTATGAATTTTCAGAATAAATTTATCATGTTATAATTTTGATATTATGTACATTTGATATTCCGTGATTTTCTCCATCTGTTCCGGTTTTCCCACAATTGATAACTTTGATTTTCAGCATTGGAGGGAGAGGGACAAAATGATTTCTATTTGGGGTGATCACTTCATATCAGTACTTCAGTGATAGGATTTATGTATATAAAAGCACATTTGCACCAGAGTTGTCAATATCTATTTGTGATGATTCACCATGAAAAATATTCCTCTATTGAGGACAAAAACACCTTTTCTTGCCATATAGCATTCTGGCAATACTTTTCTTTGAAGAAATCTCACACTTAGATGCTGCTTCTGCTAAAATGCTTAAAAACAATATGCGGTTCTCTCACCCCTTTGTATATCCAGATAAACAAATGGGTAAGTTTTTCCCTTGATACTTTTTATTTTGAGTACATCTCATGGACAGAAAATGTAACAAACATCAAAATATCTGAAATAACTATTTAAATATCTTTCTAAAATTAAGGAAGAAAAGTAATGTAACAAATTTTCTGGGAATAGTTTCCAGAAACTAGTGTTTACAGGTTATATGATCAAGACATTTATTTGAAGGGTTTTAATTTTACAAAAATTATGTGGGATTGATGCTAAGAAATTGGAAAGATATCAAAGGGAAGGATACCATCCAGCCTTCTTTCACTTTTGATAAAATCACAAGTAGCATTCCTTCATTTTTTTCTCATATTGTCTCTGGTATTAAAATTATTTGTGTTCTTGTCTTATAGCCACAGTTGCACTTCTACTTCGCTGATGGCAGCTTAGTTATTTTTATTGTCCCCACAGCAGTATCTTAACCAAAGCAAGTACTCAAAATAGTTCTGGCAAATTGTGCAGATCTATGGAGGCATCAAAGTGCATGGCATGGTCAGGGAACAGGAGATAGTAGACAAAGTGACAAAAACATGGGATGCATGGAGTGGTAGGAGATAGAATGAACACGGAGACCGGATTAAGATTGCAAACTCCTTTGAAAAATACAGTAATTGAAGCTTTATTCTACATTCAACGGGGAAAGACTTAGAAGCTCTTGTCATAGGCTTCACTTGATCTGATCTGTGTTTCAGAAAGAATATGCTGGATACAGGGTAGAAAATTGGACAGATGAAAGTAGGAAGTAAGACAACCTGATAGTAGTGAAACAGGTAATTTATGATGAGTACCTGAAAAAAAGAAGTGGCAAAGGGACCAATGTCAGAAGTATTTTAGAGTATTGTCAACATGATTTAGTTGCTGCTTGGATGTGACTGAGAAAAGTGTTGCTAATTTTAAGATATTTCCTGAAATGGATTAGGTACATGTGTGCTTATACCCAATACATACTTGTGAAGTGATTTACTAGCAATATTCAAACACACACACACACACACACACACACACACACACACTCCTCATTATTATAATAAAAACCAAAGTTTTGTATTTTTTCACTTTGATGTGCTTCTCCTTTTACCTTTTTCAAACCCTGATACACTCAGGGATTTTCTACGCTGAAAAAAATGAAAGTTTATTTTAACATAGTTGTATTTTGACTCTGTAGGCAGGGGCTTTTGACACTAACAGCAGTCAGGGGAGAGCCTTAGTTGTCCTGAATCCGCATCCCTGTCCCACTATATCCCAACCCTCACCCTAACCACTGACATCTTCCACATTGCCTTACAGTTGGAGTTTGAGAAATATTTAATCTTGTTTGAATTCATGGTAAACTCCATTATCTAGCGTGTTTTATCAAATACGATGGCTAATAAATTATACCATATTACCAATATTCAAAGAATCTGAGTACAATAAAATGCACAAAATTAAACTTTAGTAAATATTATTTACTTCAATCTACTTCATTGCTTTGAGTTAATTGAAAAACAGCGGTTACCTCTCAAAGGTGGTGAATAGGAATGCCAATATACGAAGTTCTGGTTAATATGACGCAGATAATGAGTTATACCATGAAGAATGTAAGATGTTATTGCACCAGAAATATTTTAGGATTCTTGATGATGTTAATGAAATTGGTAGTCCCGGCTGACAACAAGCGCTTCAAAAAATATCAGAAGATGTGGTATTGCAATGAAGAAACAACTTTATTTATGGGTATTTAACTTAATACAGGTTACACACACTGTATGCACTGAAATTACATCAAATATAACCAAGTGTTAGTATCTTCTACACGCACTCCAGTTGAAAAATGCTCTATAATATTCATTCTCATATATTCACACAAAAACTTGTTTATTCTTTTTTAAAATTACAGCTACAAAGTACAAAGAAAAACAAAATTTTAAAGTGACTATTATGAATCCTCTTGTATTTTAAATCTTCATAATTTTAACGTTACACTGTTTTTCTTCAATTGCTGTTCTTAGTACTATCTCTGCTCAAAAACAGAAATGATAATAAATTGTACATATTGCCCAACCAGAAAACTGGGCCTATCCTCATAAACATTCCTACGATTTTTGTCAATCCATAGTCCACACTGAGCTGTTTATAAAAATGTATGTGTGCGTCTATAGATTATGGTGGTAGGTATATGTGCGTGTATATGATTATGGTAAATCCATGCCATAGCTTTTTGATGAAAACATAAATAAAACCCATGAAGTTGTACGTATATAAAACTGCAAATCTGACATCATACAGAGCACTAACAGAAAACTACTTATCTCCTTTTTGTTTTCAAAGGCATTAAAATTAAGTAAGATATTAATGCAAAATAAATAGGATTGCTTTAATGGGCTTTTATTTGGATTTGTTTTAGTTATATCAACTGAGCAGAAGTTGACTATTATTGAAGGCAAATTTATCTTTTCTTATGTGTGTATGCAGGAGAAGCAAAACCTATACTAGTACTTAGACAACAAATATTTTAATTATTTTCATATATACTTTAATATCATTGGATCTGTGATCATTTAGAAAACAAGGAAATTTTATGATAAGAAGTACTGCAGTTACATTAGAGCCAAATAATTCGATTAAAAGGAAAAAACACATAAGGACATTCAGAGTGCACTGAATATGACAGGAATTTTACTGAATGAAAGATGATATATAGGATGATGTAGGAGATGCAGGATGATTATAGTTTGGAAGTGAGGCATAACAGTATAAAGGGAAACAATAACATTGTAAATGTAGATGTACAATCTTTGCACAAGCTGTCTTTATGTTGTCTTTATGTCTTTTATGTCTTCAACATAAAAATATATTATATTTTTTCTGCTATAAACATAAACATGCACACATATATGCAAACATATGTGTGTTTATACATACACTAATCCATTTTAATCTCACTATATTAGAATTAAACATCAAGTTAATTCAAATTGTCCTCTAAACACAAAATTAGGTGTATTAATTTCTAGACATGAGTTTGTCATGTTTATCTTTCAAGTCTCACACCTAAAAAGACTTAATCTTATGCTCTTCATCATTTATAAAATTTGTGTGCATTTTGAAGTAAATGTGTGCACAGCCTCATAAACAACTAAAATTTATATATGTAAAATTGTATGGTAGCACCGTGTGGAATTTTGTTGTTAAATATTATCAATTACTCTAGATTCAGATAACAATAAATTTATATATCATGTCAAACTCTTTTTTCTCTCTAAAATGAAACTATTATAATATGAATCTGTAGTATTAAAGTCAGTATCTTTATAAAGTCAAATAACTGTCAGGTTAATAATGTATCTCCCTGTATGATGACAAATTGTACTTCACCTGCAGATGTTTTGGAATCATGTAGACATAGCCATGATCTATCTGGAACTGAATTTGCGTGAAAAAAATGTAATTATTTACTCTGAACATCATAAGTAATGTATACAATTTGCAAAAAAGGCACCCAATACCTAGTTTTGAATAACAATGATCAGGTGAATAAAAATAATAATAAATATATTTTCTCATTTAGGAGCTCATAAACTAGTTTTCCAGAGTTCATGCAATTCCACTTCTGTGTATTTGTTCCATCTTTGAATATGACACTATGTCTGTGTTTGCTTGCCAAAAGAGCTGGTCAAATTTGTTTTTTGAAAATTTTAATTTCTTCAAGGTTGTGGCACTGAACAACTATTCTGGCTGCATGTTTGTACTACTGGAAATACATTTGTGTGAGGTAACAATGTTTATGATCAATTCTCTTTAGTTATAATGTATAATTGAAATGGTGATCTGCATTGATTTTGTAATTGAGGTCAGAGCTGATATGTAATAAGTTAAACACATTTTAAAGTTTATGGAATTTTGTAAATAATATTTTTCATTAGAGTTGCATATTTGTTTACCTTTATCTACCACTGACTAGAGTAAAAGCAGTAATACTTAAACTTTTCTCTATTTGAGTATCTAATTAATACATTATTTTGCTATCTAATTTTTTGCCAAATTTTAAGACAAAAATAACGAAAAATCAACTGTATTTCAAAGAGAATAACATTTTATGAGGTAAATCAATGAATAACTAATAAACATATGGTTTTAGGATAGGAGAGAAAAGTGCAAATATTTCTAGAGAATCCATTGAAATACTTCATTTTCACTATTATGCAAATTTGACTATCTGTAGCCTAATGAAATGTGATTTTTTTTCACTTGACAAAAAGTTTATTACTAATTGGATATTTCTGTGATTGTGTGGATAATTAAATATAATTAACTGCCAAAAAGGGAAAATTAGAGCAATTTCAATTGATAATATCTGGAGAATATGGAACAGGCAAAAGAGTCAGTTATGAGAATTCTTGGAAATAATTATATAACCAGGTTATTTGTTCTAAGGGAACTTTTGGCAAACAGATGGCATTCTTTTAAATTCTATTTTCCTTGAGGGAAAGTGAGTCTTATGGTGGAGATATGTAGCATGCCTCTGTATTACACTATCAACTAATCAAGCTATGTTATTACATGAATTTGTCCAATCACACATCTGTAAAAATAAATAATATGTATAATAAATAAGTCAACCTTCAATAGACGTAAAAAAATCCTGCAGGTATAGTGTATAATATAAAACAAAGAGAATAATTCTGTAATTTTAAAATGCATCACTTCCAAAAGTTACAGAGCCTTCAAACAGAATTACTAAGTAAGTTATAAAGAACTTAGTGATATAGCTTGAAATGAAAACAAATAATTGTAAAATTCTTCATCTAAAATCTGTATACAATTTTCTAAATTTTTCTACAACAAATGTGTGTTACATATATAGTAAAAATAAAAACCTATGGCTATTCTAGCATTTTAAAAGTGTACTCACAATTTTAAATATCACATTAAACCAAGGATGTCATGTATGAACACCCATAATGCATGAAAAAAACAAATTGCACAATAATTTTTCAAAATACTAATTATATACAACACATATAGCTTTATATTATCACAGCACCTTTGAATATGCTAGAAACACAAATCTAAATAATATTTAAAATAAACAAACAAAACTAAGCTTCACAAAATCTAAGAAAATATGTCTATTACACAAGAGCACCTATAGGAAGCATTTACAGAGTATAGTTTAAGTTTATACAAGATTTCTTAAAGTCTGTTTATCCTGTAGCATTTCTGTTGAGATCAGGCTTTCCATCACACCTAGCTAGACACACAATTACAACATCTAATTAAACAGTGAGGAGTGCAGGTGACAAAATAGTAAAATGAGGCACTAGTATTTCCTGGTAAAATGAAAAGGTTAGTACATATTGTACAAAATAGTGGTTGACTGATTGAATATAAATTCAACTTTTAAAAGTTATGCTAAAGCATATGCATTTTCACTGATAATGTGGACAGGGTCATCAATATAGAAAAGAGAAGACACATACATAAAAGATTAATTAATGAATGGAACTAAAATTGTTTTGTGATTTTAATATTTAAATCATTGAAAATAAAAGTAATGTAAATGTAATTGCTTAATTATCTTACATTTTAAAAATAAACTTTTACATTAAAAGTAAAATGAGGAAATATATTTCGGTGGTTTTTGTTCAATTTATGTACTATAGATTTTGATCAAAAGAAAACAATGCTTCTTTGAGTGCTTGCGGTGGGGGGGAATATATAGTACATTGTAGCTCATCAATTACTGTACTTCAATAGACTAAGTTCACTAAAAGTTCCTTTTCTTCATTTATGAGGAATAATCTTAACATTTGCTATTCTTCTTTCTCTTCACTGACTAGAATAGGAACCAGAGAGACTATCAAGGACACCACATTGAAAATATTTCAGGAGTCTATTAATGCCAACACAAGAGGTTGGATGATATCTGACACCTTGTAAGACAACATGTAATAATAATGACAATTAAATTAAAGGTGCCACCAAATCTACTGGTAAGAAGGAATGAAATAGGAAAATAGATATTTTTGTCCTCTTTGGCTTTTGTCAAAAACTAGTTCAAATGTCCAGTGGAAATATTATTCCCTCAAATACAAGCAAAGAATAGATCAAGGATAGTTAATAGTCAAATTAGAATGCATTTTCATCTGTGGTCCAAATTTAAATACTATTAAATACCAGTCATCATTGTCTTATATGGGTAAGTATTTTAGCTCAAACGGTAGGAAAGAAATCAATTTAAATTTCCTTTCTCACAGAAGCTGCACTCTGAGACATGGAGTTACAGCTTTAAAAATAAAGTTTCTATTTTCATCTTCTGAAAAGACAACACTCATAAAACCATTGAAAAATGTTTTTTAAGGGATTCTGGATAACTATTTCAAGACATTTTCATCTTCATACACACAAAAAAGTGATTAGGAGTTTTCCTCGTAACAGTTATTAAGGAAAGGGTCCCTGAAGAAAAATGAGGTTTTCTCCTTAGTTCACAGTGTGCAGAAAAGGAGAGACCAGGGCAGTTAGGACGCAAGCATTTAAAACACACATATATAATAATTACATATGCAATGGTCATGAAGACATGGCAGTTTGTTATGGGACATTTGAACTCCTGATTCACTTTCTTGGGCTTCATCATTTTATTTAAAATTAAATTGAGATTTTGGAAACCCTCACTTTTAGTGTATCTTGGTACCTGCAAGGCACTGATTTTAGCGCTATATTAAATTGGTTCAATTTTGACATTCCATGGAATGATTTGAATTAAACTGAAATATTTAATTTATCGAGAAGAAATGAGGAGGAACTAAAGTTGTTCTATGTGAATAACTTGTACAAAGGTAAATTTTAATTTCCAGCATGTTTCTGCACCAGTTGTTTATAAGTGTGTAACATAATACTGTAACATTTCTCATTACCGGTAAAAGTAGTTACACTGACAGTCATTGTAATCAACTAAGTAATGTTTAAACAAACAGATAGCAGGTGTACTCAAGGATCTTGACATTATTGAAGGTACAAGGGATTCCGTATTGAGTCAATGGGAACACTAAGTTTTAACTGAAACTTGTTTAAATTATTACCTATATATTAAACATCCAAGAATTACACAAATTTAAACTGCTAAATAGAGCATAAACTTCTAAATATCTTTACATCAAGAACACCTCAAATAATACACTAATTTTAATGTACATACATAACAAACCAAATACTATTCACATTTTGAAAGATAAAATGATACAAAGTTAAGCATGTGAATGAAAATCAAGGAAGCATATGCTATGCAGTGATTATAAGGGTCCTTTATACTCCCTTTTTATCCTAAGAAATCATGAATTTTTTTTAAAAAAAATTCTGTTAGTAGTGTTAGTTGGTCTTAAGCAGTTTAAAGAATATAGCATAAAACTGGAACATGTCATTTCTTCCTCAATGAAATATAATGTACAACCAATTTGAGGAATTTACTCATTTGTGTAAGAAATGAGTTAATCAGTCTATTGTGAAAGTGAGTTAATTTTAAAAGGTAAATTATTCAAAGCAATGATATATATTTAGTAATTTAATGCCAAAAAAATAAAATAACTCTGTTTAAATGTGTACCTTATATTTTTCCTAGGTAGTTTCAAAATTAAGGTGCAATCTTTTTCAAGAAATATCAATATACTTTCTTCAAAATATTCGGGAGTATAAAGAAATTTTACATTCTCCTTTTGATAGATAAATTAGAAAGAACTTTCTTTTTAAGCATTTATAGAAAAAGAAAACATGATTACAATAAAAATATTCTTTAATGATTAAAGTAGTGGAACAACATGAGTATAATCAACATGAAAACCCAGTATGATTATTTTGTATAATCCAACTTTTAAGCAGAGTAGTGCATAATTATAATGATGCGCTCAGCAATACTGTGTTAGTGAATATTTTAAAAACACCGCACTAAAGATTTTTTGGTTTTGTTTATTTCTTTGTTTTGGGGGTCTTAAAAAAAATCTCTTGCCCTGGATACCTTTCAGAGGGTAGCTTGGATAGTTCAGCTTCCCTTCCAAACTCATGGAGATGATGTTTAAACTCCTCAGTAATCACACAGGGCAAGTAATTCCATGTTTCAAGATTGATATATTAACCATCAGTGTGTACATCAAGATAGCATTATATTACATCACAGTTGTTGACATTCAGAGCAAGAAAACAGAGAAATAACATGATAGAACTCTGTTATTATACTATATTGTTTCTTTCATAAATTTTAGATTTCCATTGCCAGATTACAGCTAACGAAAGCGCAAGGTTCACTGGGACATCATTTTTTAATGTGGTTTTGTTTTGCTTGCTATTATAATGGGAAATCCAGATTATAAAATTAATGATGTTAGCCAAATTTTGAAATCACAAATCATTGAAATTTTTTGGAAGGGAAAAAGAATTATGTTGTTCCTAGAAAGTTATATCTCACTGCAGATTTCAATAGTTGATGTCCTGGAATCAGTCTAGGACAAGAAAAATAACATGTTATCAAAATGAGATGGCTGTGTTCTAGGAGTCTTTTTGCCAAGCATGCTACATAGTTAAAATTAACATTACCAAAATATAGATGCACAGAATCGAAGTTACTGAATTTAACAGTAGTGAATACCAATCCTATTCCAAGCTAACTCAGACTGCCATTATCATTTTCAATCCATGTATCATATCTACAGCTTGGCTTCATCCATGAATTAGAACTATTCAAACCTTTCACCACTCTTTTCGACTCATTTCCAAAATCGCAATACTATTTCAACTCAAATCACAGAAATTCATAAAGCTTTTGTTTGCATGTTTTGGGGAAATGATGTACCTCAAATACATATCTTAAGTGACTGGTATATAGAAGCCCCCTCCCCAAAAATGATGTTTTCTTTTTATTCTCCTCTCTATTTTTCAAATGCATAGTCTTCACAACGTATTAATGAGGGAGCTGTGTTAAGCAAAACTTGATTTTGGCAGTTTATTTCTTTCATATGACAACTATCAAAATTGATTCTAAAATAGTTATTTATACTTATTGTTTTTCTAGGGACAAACCAACCAAATGCTATCTGCTTGCTCTGAAAAGTATTAAAAGAAGGTAATAGACTCAAATTCTTAAATTTCATGCTTTCCACTTCAACTATAACATATACAAAAATACCTTCCATAATACATGTAGAAATTTATGCCAAAGATGAACATCATATTCCTTGGGTATAGATGGCTTTATGCAATAGATGCATTCCTATTTAACATATGTGTCCATAATTTTTTAGAGCATCAGAGCCAGAAAAGCAATCTATAGAAAGTATTAAAATAAATTGGAATATTTCTGCCTTCTGCTAACAGTAATATTTTATTCTACTCTCAGTATTTCATTAAGGAAAAATGAATTTTCATTGTATTGTCTGACACTTTTCCCCATTTTGTATGTTTCTTTAAAAAGAAGACACCTACTATATTTGAATTTTTAAATATATAATTTTTTTCGGTGCTCGCTTATCTTGTTAGCATTCTGCAACATCAGTGAATATAAAATGCCTCTCCTGGCACTAATCACAAATTGAAGTGCATATAGAAAGGTTAAAGAACATTGCGAATGTAGCACAAAATGTAAAGATTCAAATTACTTTTAGTATCATATTAGTCTGCTTAAGTTCACCAATTCATGTCCAGAAGATATTTAGTAATGAATATGAAATAACTGTGAACCAATGACATAAAATATATAATTTTACTTTTTTAAGTTGTAAAATAAATCAAATAAGTCATTTGACAACTCATGATCCTAAGATAGTCCTTTTGGTTGGTAAAAACCTAATGATAACCAATAACTCATTCTCATTAGCATTTACTTTTTATAATTTGCCTAATTCATGAAGCCATGTGTCCTATGTTTAGAAAAAAGTCTGTTAGCTATCCAATATAAAATGTCATCACAGGAAAAAGTCATTCATTTTATTGACTTTTTAATTACAAAATATAAAAAAGAAAACAAAAGGTGAGGATATTTGGAAAATACTTCAATTTTTTTCCTTCATCCATGCCTTGCTTACTGTATGTTCATATACTCAAGTAAAATTAGTCTAGCTCATAAAACATCTCAGTACCTTCTAAAATACTTGAAGCCATAACTTGCTCTATTAACTAACTTCATAAGCCAATCTATTAAAAATGAAGATCTACAAATGTAATTCACAAATCCCACCCTTTGTATAATTTTTTTAAGAAAGTCACAAATTAAGCTCAGGAAAAAAATGCTATTAGGATATGCAGCACACATAAAGTGTTATTCATAAAAGATACTTTTCCGTTGAGAAATGTTTCCAATAAGCAGAATAGCAATAATAATTAGAAAATGAGAGTGACCTTTTGAATGCTTAAATATAAACAAAACACACCTTGTGGAGATGTTAGACATCTATTATGTTTGTTGCCCATCAAAGATCCACCAACGTAGAGAAACATGACATTCATCCAAACTGTAGAAATAACCACCGCCCTGTAAATTCATTCAAAGCCTAACCGAAACTCTCTACACAGAGAATAGGATGATATTTTACCTTTTGCAGTAGCATTTAATTGTGGACCTATATAAAAAAATTGCACCCACAACTGAATTAGTACATTACCTTCACTGTGTGATTCAGAGAGAAAGGTTAATGTTAGTGTGTTATTTAACTGTGTACATCCTTGAATGACTTCCATTCTTAACCCATTTCCAAAAATATGGTAAATTATTTACACTGTTATCTTGAATCCTATAGATTTTTTAAATATCTCTAACTTTTGGTGAGAGGGAATCTATTTTGAGTTTCACATTGCTACCATTTTTTTTAAGCCTGAATAGGTGTTCAAAAGACTTTATTCATTGAAACTGAGATTAAGACCTTTTTAAGAGTTACACAGACAAAATAATAAAGTCAACATGTGGTATGACTTTGAGAGGAAAAAAATGTAGATAAATTCCATTGCTTAACTTATTAAGGATATAAGAATCTTTAAATCATTTAATTTACTTATGAATTTCTAGATATATTTGTATTAATTTTTCCATGGAATACAGACAAAAGGCACTGTATAAACTCTTGATTTCATAAATGTATGGGGTTTTAAATTATTGTTCACAAATTTCTTATGTCTTAACATGTCCATAATTTCCTTTTTGTCCATTAGAGAAAGCAAACATATTTCATTTTCCAGAAGTCATTATCTTTTAAGAATGTTTTATGAAGGGCTCAAAATACCTCACATAAATATGCAAATATTTAAATGGTATCTAAAACAGAGATCTAATAGATATTTCATACTCTGCTTGAAGATCAGAGTGAGCATGCCTTCATTTTTCTAATCCCATTCTTTTTACATTGTGTGAATATAAATTTGATGAGCCAGAATAATGTTTTAGTTCCTAATCTGAAAATGACACATTTCTTTGCAAAGACTTGGAGGTGTGGTGGGGCATGGCGGGGAGGATATTTTTGTGCCATTTAATTACCTTGGGCAGCCACAGATTTTCCCAAGTGAAGCTGGGATTCTCAACACCATTAAAATTAAGAACTTCTTATGAGATTCTAAAAAGCTTTATGGTAATGTATCTAGCCCAAATTGTGCTGATCCTAATGCACACAATGGTACTGAGGACAGTGCTACAATCCTTTGTTTTGGTGTTTTTCCAGTATATTCTCTAGCAAGAAGTGTCATACTGCCATCTACAGACAAAATTGCCCCTATTATAATCAACATTCTGCGCCCAATTTTCCTACAATCATCAGTCATTTTGTTCTAATTTTCTATCAAACTTAAATGAACCCATATTTCTATTTGGATACTTATACAGAATATGATTGTCTTGATCTCTCTTTGAAGTCAATAGAGTCTGTAAAGTTCTACATAAACTGAAAATAATTTAAATAATGAAGTTAGAAAGTTTAGTTAGAAACTTGGATTACCTACCGGTCTGGTGTGTACAGACACAGGAGTCTTGAAAGTTGTCACTGGATAGTTGCACTCAGAAACGCTGTAGGGATCAGAACTACTGGAGGAACACTTGGAGATGGAATCACAGGCCACGAAGGTGTTATCAAGAGGCAGTTCCTGGATGATGTGGTGCTTCGAATTCAGGGGAGTTTCAGGCTGGATCTGGAAGGCAGGCTGTGGAGAGGCAGATTTGTAGTGTCGGGCCAAATCAGGGCTGTCAGGCTTGAAAGTAGTAGGTGTGGTGCCCCAGTTGTACTTGCCCATGGTTTGCTCTTCCAGCTCAATGGGAATGTCTAATGTGACACTGTTTCCATCATTGTCAGCATCATCTGCCTTGGTTTCTTCAATAGTGACAAAGTTAAGAAGTAGGTTCTTAGGGGCATGCTTCTTCTTCTTCTTCTTCTTTTTCTTCATCATTATCATCTGCCTGTTTTCTGGGTTTGGAGTAGCCCATTCAGAATTCTGCTTGTTTTTCTGAGCAGCCTTAAGGTGTGGTGAATGGCGACATCTTACTACAGCAGTAATGAAAATTACTAGGATGACAGTTATGGTTCCAGCAACAATGGCAACCACGATCTTGACATAGTCACTGGTTGGTGAGGATGCATCAGCTGTCTCAATATTCTGGGTCACTGGTGTTTCAATGCTTTTGCGTACCAGTTCATGAATCAGTGTAGCATTGGTCACTGACTCATTCACAAACAGATTGACAATTACAACATTGAAGAGAGAATCAGGTTGTCCTAAGTCTTCAGCTTTGACTATTAGTCTGTGTAAACCAAGATCTGCAGCAACAAATTTCTCCTTCAGTGTGATGTTGCCTGATGGTTGGTCAATTATAAACAGATCTTTTGTGTTTCCTCCTACAATGCTGTAAAGAAGCTCTGCATTCATGCCAGTGTCATTGTCAACAGCAACAACCTTGAATACCACTGTGCCTGGATTTGTCGATGGTAGAACCAATTCAAAGGAGTAGTTGGAAGGAGGGACAACAAAAACTGGCTTGTTGTCATTGACATCAACCACATTTATGGTTACTTTGGCAGTTGTAGAACGTGATACCCTACCACCATCCTCAGCCTTTACATAAAAAGTGTAAGATTCTTGTTTTTCTCTATCAAATGAAATATTTGGTCGGATGACACCAGTCTGTGGGTCAATGGTGAAGTCATCATTCATGTCTAAAATGGAGAGGGTGACTGCAGAATTCTCTCCATAATCAGGATCGGTTACAGTGATTAGTCCTACTGTGCCATGTCTTGGAAGGTTTTCTGGGACATAGAAGTTGTATTCATTGTGAGTGAAAACTGGGCTGTTGTCATTCTGATCGAGAACCGTCACAAAGACCGTGGCATTGGTTATTAAGGGTGGCACCCCATTATCTTTTGCCAGAGCTGTAAAGAAATACTTTTCCTGTTTTTCTCTATCTAGTTTCTTCACTGCAGTCAAAATACCTGTACGACGATCCACTTTGAATTCAGGTGGAGCATCAGTGTCTAGCAGGTAATTGATCTCAGCATTACGCCCAGTGTCTGCATCTGTTGCACTTATTTTTGTCAACTGGGAGCCAGGAAAATTATTCTCAGGAACAGAAAGACTTATGAAAGATTGGGTGAAAACTGGAGCATTGTCGTTTTCATCTTTCACTTTGATGAGGAGCATGGATGATTGATTCAGAGGAGGTTTGCCAGCATCTGCAGCCAATAATTTAATGGCATATTCTTTTGTGGACTCATAGTCAAGATATGCAGCAGTCTCTAGGAGGAACTGATTACTGAAGACTGGCCTTAATCTGAAAGGGACCTCATGATCTGTGAAGCATGTCACCCTACCATTATGGTCAGCATCCTTATCTGTCACAGTTATGAGAGCAACTTTGGTGTTGAGTGGAGCATTTTCTGAAAGAACCACGGTGCCATTGGTTGGATTTATGATGTATCTTATGTCAATTGATGGGACATTATCATTGATATCTGTTACATTTACCAGCACCATTGCTCTTGCCGGCTTTGATCCGCCATCACTTGCCAAAACCAGTAACCTGTGGTGTGGTGATTCTTCCCTATCCAGTGGTTCTTTGATTGTGATAAGTCCAGTGGTGGTGTTGAGGTGAAATAGTCTCTTGGCGATGTTGGAGACTAGATTGCTGAAATAGAAGTGAATCTTGGCATTTTCACCTATGTCAGCATCTGTGGCATGGAGCTGTGTCACTGAAGTACCTACAGGAGCATTTTCTGGTATACTGACTTCAATCTCCTCCTCCTTAAAGACTGGGTGGTTGTCATTTGTGTCGGTAACACTTACTTGCAAAATAGCGGTACTGGATCTTTGAGGAAAGCCACCATCTTCAACCTTTACTTTCATCACATAGGTATCCTTCTCTTCCCTATCTAACTCTTTTTGAACAATCAGTTGTGGCATCTTGTCTCCTTCCGGTGTTTCAATGACATCTAGCCCAAAAATGTTTTGACCCTGGAAAACATGGAATGAAATATAATTTAGCTTCTGCTAACATAAATTAATGCATTAATTATGTTAGTGTATGTAATGAGAAAATTTTCTTGGAGCTACGTTACTAGTTCAGAAATAGGTGCCAAAAGACTTGGATTCTAAGTCTCAACTCTGCCTGTAACTAATATTAAGACCACACTCAAGTTGCTTAACATCTCTAGGTATTTTTAAAATTATAGAATTATACTAGAAGAATTGTTCTGGGAGAGAAGGGGAAAGGGGAGGATTAGGCCATTGCATTTTACAATAATTAATGTATTTATGTAAACTATTAAAGTTTTCAGAAGGAAAATTTTAAAAAGAATTGTCACTAAATTTCACAAGATAAATGAAGCTATAAGTGAATTACTCAGGATTACTTACTCCAAATGAATTGCAATATTTTTACTGTAGATTTCAGTTGTCTAAGATGCATTTTCACCACCAAAAGTAAGGAGCAATATAAAATATTCATCCAAGACAATAGAATAAATATCACATCTAATAAATATCTTTGGCAGATAGAGAAAATACACAAAATCTGATTGAAACAAACTTGTGTGAAATAAACAGAATTTCCATTTTTCCCTATATGAACACATGATCAAAATGGAATTATCTTGGAGATTAAAACATTATTTTATTAACTTTTTTTTTAATGTGCAAGCACAATGAACTAAAACTCACATGATGAAATGTCAGATTGAAAAAGATAGCTTGGGATAGCAACTGTTTTCTCTTCATTCCCATGAAGTCACAGTATGGAAACGTTTAATAAACAGTCCTGTCTCTGAGCTACAAAAAGATGAGCCCTACACAGATAAATAGGGATCTTGCCAGCTGACTGAGAAGCAGTGTTGACTGGCTCTCAGGGGAAGTCTTGCCCAGTGTTACTTGTAGCATTTTGACAGAAATGAATAAGATAAAAAGGTATTGGAGGGTGTAAAGAAAAGATCAGAGTGGACCTTAAGACATCTATTCATGGGTGATTTATGAATGTATATACACACACACACACATCTAAATAATTTTTAATTTTCTAATATATTTTAACATAAATGTTGCTGACATGTGGATAGGATCAGTTATTGATTTCTCATTTATGTTCTCTATCATAAAAGGATAATGTTTGAGATTATAGTTTTGTCATTCCAATGTCTAAAAACAAGATTTTAAAAATTAAAAACTAGTAAATAATACCAGATTTTCAGGGACTACTAGAATATATGGTCAGTTTATAAATATATTTCATATCATATCATCTTTTGTAAATTTACCCATGTCATAATTGGCTATATATAATCGTATACAATACTCTAGTACATCTATCTTTTTCCTCTTATGAATTACTTGAAGATATTTCTGCAAACTTTTCCATTTTTTTTGCACTGAGATTTACTTATACTTTAATTCAAATGCAGAGCCAAAATATACCTTCATAGAAGAATTAGATGTTTATTATGAAATTTAAGGTGGCATTTCCAAAAAATTAATTAAAACCATTAATTTGCTCCAATGTGATTTTTAAAAATTTTTCATATGTGCTAACCAATGTGTACTGGTGATCTTATTTTTAATTCATGTAATTAAAATGAGCATTCTATTCCTGTTTTATTCAGATAAACCAATAAACAATCTTGCTTTTCTTTGAGTCTATAGTAAGGGAAATATTTTTCATGTTGTACTTATTTACAATTTAAAAATTAGCATTCTGAAATCTATTATTTTGTAGAATGCATATTTTAAGGAAAAAATAAAATTTTATGACAATAATATTGAATATAAATACTGTATATACCATTATAATTTGATCTAAATAGGTTTAGTGATTAATGATAATTTCATATTTGTAATGATATTCTAAAAGGCTTTTAGGAAGGTTCAAATCTAGAATATCTCATTTATGGGAATAAAAAATAATTTCTAAAGTATACTTCATAAAAATCCATGGCACTTAATACCATCCTCTTAATTCTGAGCATCCCAATGTTGAGTGGCTAATACGATCAGAGCATTCTCCTAGGCACTGGGGATATGGTGATGAGTAAACATATTTTACTTATGTAATAGAAATGAAATTCTAGCTAAGGTGAGAGAAAAATCAATGTCTAAGTACTTAATGATGGTATTGATACTAACAGACTAACATTAATTAAGAGAGTAAGTACATTCTTAATAAGAACTATAAAAGGAAATTATAAGGTATTATTAGAGGTTACATAAAGGGAAACTAATATATATAATATGGTATAAAAAGAACAAGTAAATGTTCTGAAGTTCTTGAGTTTCAGACTCAATTATCCACTTATATATATAATAGACTTGGAAAAAAATATGCTATTTCTAATTTTTAAACTTATGTATGTCTGTGCATTTCCTGCTTATATATTTAGTGTTCAGTCTTATGTGTTTGTCTGAATTTTGAATTGGCCTTTGCTTTCCCAAGCAAATTAAAGCAAGTTTATGTCAGGTGAAAAATCCAAGATCAGCATACTCACTGTCTTTTAATTATTTTTATGTGAAATGGCAGTAATCTTAAAAATAGATTTTTTTAATTCTCAAAGTGATAATGAAATATATGTACCAGCTCATGGATAATGTCCCTATTGCTCTTTGGTTTTCTGCAACTGCTCTGTTCAATATGATGGTGATTAGCCTTAAAAGGGTATTTAAATTTTAATTAATTAAAATTAGATAAAATTTAAAAATCAGTTCCTAGTCACACTAGACACATTTTAAATTCTCAATAGCTTCACATGGCCAGTGACTACTGCGTTGGACAGTGCAGATATATGGCAGAACATTTCCATTATTGCACAAGTTTTATTGGACTGTACAGTTCTAAGATATAATAATATCTTATTTTAACAAAAAATCTATGTTCAGCCAGGTGATTGCATGTGTAGCCTCCCTTCCCCTAGATATTTGGAGCTCTACAGATGACTTGCTGGTTTACATATTTAAACTTCATACTGTCCAAGGAATTTGAACAGGAATTGCCCACATGTAAGACATAAATAATTTTCAACAAAATTGTGGTAAGATATCTAAGTTTGATGTCAGAGTGTGGTGATAACATGAGCTTCTTAACATTATTGAATGATTATTCCAAGGCTGCTCCCTGTCCAATCTTCTTCAGGAATAAAGAATGACTAAGGCATGGATCCATCATTGGTCCTACTTCAATGCAGTTAGCTTAACTGACGTTCACACCCGCATGAGCAATGAAAAAAACTGAAATCCTCTGCCATATGTTCGACTACGAGAGGAAAAGAGTGATTAAAAGTTTGAGAGAATTGACTGGTAGTATCCTGAATTTGAAAACTACTTAAAATCATTTATCTCATTTATAGGGACAAACTCTGTATGTGTGTATCTCTAGGTAATTTATTTAAGCCTTAATACACTAAGAGATGTGAGTGTAGGGTCATGTGGCATGAAGCTTTGTTTATATGTATAATCTCTAAGGACACAGCACCTGGCATATATAAACACATTCAGTAAGCATTTATTAGATAAATAAATGCATGAATTAAAAGTGTAGATCTTATGTTAAAATATAAAAGGAGAATAGCAGTTTGTTTTTAGTTCTGTCTGTGTAGGCATAGGAATATTCTATAATTGTTGACTTAGATTTTTTTTCCTTTTACTTTAATAAAACCCTACAGAAAATAATTTAAGGATTATTTCCTAAAATAACTTTTTCTTTTCAAAAATATAATAAAAGCCAAAGTGTCAATTGTTAGTAAAATTTTACAACTTACTTGTAAACTTTTATTTCCAGAAGAAATTATGACAAATATTAACTGTGGTACGTAGCCAGTGAATTACTTAAAAAGGCTTGAAGCTCTGACCCGGGTGGGGCAAGTGCAACATGAGTAACTTAAACATTTGTACCCCCATAATATGCTGAAATAAAAAAGAAAAAAAAATACAAAACCTTGCACATGTCTTGAATGGTTGTATCTCTGATTGGTTCTACCATCTGAATTGTTAACAAGTCTTAGCCGATTTCTGTTAAAATTAATATCCTCAAAGCCTAGAAATCTCCTTTTTCTAAAAAAGAATTTCAGTTTCTATAGCACATCAGAAGGCCATTTCTTCTGTGTCATGGCCTCTGGCTACCGATTAAATGGATGTCATGATAAATGGTGGCAAATTTTCTTGAGAGAAGTCAATGACAAATTTGTCCATGGATCACGTTCTTTTGGAAATGGGAAGTCATTGTAAGAATAGTTCAAATCCTTTGCTCTTTGAAGCAAATGGAGTTTCAAGTAGCCAATGACTAATCAGAGATAGCTTATCCTAATCAAGCCCTTAATGAATAATTGGAAGTTATTAATGCTATCATGGGTGAACAGCTGAATCCTGTGGTTTTCCAACCACAAAAACTGTACCAACAATTCTTTTGTGTTGTTGATCACTAAACATTGTTCACATATATGTGATTTCTCAGTGATTCGGTTTTTGAGGTATAGGATACAGTCCAACAAGTAGAGTCAGATCACAGGTGGGGGTGGAGGGCTGGAGGATGGCATGAAAAGGCCAGCAAACCTGGGTCTTTTTTTCCCCTGCACATTTCAAACAGACCAAAAGAATATTTTTTCCCCAGTGGAGGTGAAGGATTGGGAATCCTAGCTGTCTTTTTATAAATCTGGATTTTAACTAAAATGTACATTCTTTGCTAGAGGTAAGACTGGCCAAGAATGGCGGGGGAGGGGGGAATGGGATATTTATGACTTGCATCTGGGATAAGAGATAACTGAAGAAAAGAGAGAAATGTTTAGGGCAGACAATATTAGACCACCCACAGAGAGGAATCACTTGTCCACTAAATCAGAGAAAGCCTCACGTATGTCCCTTTATAGTCAAGAGTTATTTTCATAATCAAAGGCCTATCCAGTTGGCTCTGATCCCGTGAGAGATATCTGGAGATATTAAAAGAGCCTTATCCAACGTATGTTTTTCTGCTTTAACTTTGGGAGAAGTGGAACTCATCCCTGTTTGCCCAAATGTTTTCTGATTCTGTTTTATAAGGAAGTACCACATCTTCTGAGACGATTTCTGACTCTTCATTATCTCTGACTTTTCTTAAAACAATTCCTTGACAGGAAAAAAGCCATCAGTGTTTTATAAGCATAACTACTCTTTATATATTTAAGGAGTCTTAACCTACTCAAATTTACTATAAGTATTTGATATCAGCAAATACCATGCCCCATGGCACTGATGCTAGGGGTGATTTAAATTATGTTTGGGATCAATTTGAATTAAGAGAGACAATGATTTTTTCAGACTACTGGTAATTTATTTTCCTCAGGTGCAATGAATAACACTTTTTAATCAGGGCATCAACTATGTATGATATCTAACCTTCATCTAGAGACTAGTAATGTGCATGCAATTTCTCTAAAATTAATTAAAATAGTGTCTTGAAAGGCAAAGCCAGTATTTTCTTATGGTGCAACAACCAGAAACTATGCAAATCAATCAAACAACTAAAACTTCTATTCATATGCAATTAATCAACTCTTTACAAACCCAGCCAATGACAGGCTTAACCAAAATGGTCCCAGTTTTTCTCACTGAAGCATAGACACTTTTAACAACTAATAGCATTTTAGATTAAAATGGTTATGGTATGGGTGTATGGTCAAAAACATATTTTCATGTGCCACATTGCTAAAATAAAAATACTATAAAATTCAAGTACTAAGAATAATTTTTCATAAATACTTGCAAATATTAGCTTAAAGAAGGCTTATTATAACAAGATAGCCATATGGAATCTATCATACACTAGTATCAACTTTGTGTTCCATTCATATACCAAATCTTCAATCAGTTTTTAATTTGCCTAATTCTAGAAGATGTTAATTCTTATCTTTTATTATCCATATTACCAATTAGCGAATATTTTTTTCGAAGCTACTATTGTAACATTACTAACAAATCTCTTACGATTATTAAATAAAATTAAAAAATGATTTTATTAATGAAAATAAACTTTACTAGCTGAGCTTTAATCATTTATAACACATATACAAACGAATACACTTATATATCAATTTTCTCCTTGCAGTTTTTTTTCTAAGATTAGAAATTAGATTGGCAAAGGACACTCATATTTGATTAATATAAATATTCAATTTATGAAATGGGTTCATTATATAAGTTAAAATTTTGTTAGTGCTAACGATAAATGTGTTTTCTATAAATATGATAAGACAAGATAAATACTGAAAAAACTCTGTGCAATTAATGAAATGTAAATCAGGCCTGAAATTAGAAGAATAAACCATCTCTCAAGCTACTTTGCTCTATCATTTAGCACTGTGTTCCCTTTAGTTACATAAATATGAAAGTAACTCCTACATTTAAAATTATCATAACATGTTACAAACTTTAAAAAAGCACTATCACTTCATAAAATCTCTTCCTATGAAAGACTTGCTATATGTGTTAATATTATTCTGCCTATGACCCCTAAGGTATGAGTTATTCAAATTGCATTTACTGTTTCATCTGTGAAATATTTTCTTATCTGGAAATGCTCATCATTTCAAGGGTTTTGGAGGTTTTCAAAACAACATGACTTCTCTGTGGAGTTATTAAATTTTTTCTACAAAAGACAAAATCTGCTCCTACAAGGATGTGTAAGTTGCTCCCCTACCCAGAGGATATTTAGCAATCTCTGGAGACTTTTTTGTTGTCGTTACAACTGGGCAAGAGAGTGCTACTGGGATCTAGCTGGTAGAGACCAATGATACTGCTAAACTTTCTACAATGTACAGGACAGCCTCTGTCCCACACCACAAGAAATAATTATCCAGCCCTAAATGTCAATAATGCCAAGGTTGAGAAACCCTGGGCCAACATAAGAGAATTACAATCCTAGAAGAAAAAGACTGAATTTTACCCAAATACAAATTTTACTCTGAAATCAACATAACCGGAATTATAGGAGGCCAGTGCCTTATCCATTAAGCGGCTAGGGCAGCTACCATAACTCGAATTATAGATCAGAAAAGATCCTGAGAAATATAAATGGAGAGAAACCAATAACATTTGTGCATTAGAATCATTTGTGCAAACATCACTTTTTAAGGGTAGTAAGCTGACTATAACAAAATATATTTCTGTTTAGACCTTCTTATCTTGTGGATAATCATACATTTAAAATACCCTGAAGTCAACTACAAATAATACCTAATTTTATGAAAATATGAGTGGATTAAATACTTTGAGGAAAATAAGTTTTAACTTAGATTATTGCATGCTAGGGCAGAATAGCAGCAAACTAGTTTCTATTTGTGACCAACAGAGGTATTGCTTAAAAGTTTCAAGATTTATACATAGTTTGAAAACAGAGGTGGCAAAAATGCACATGTAAAACATAATGTTTGAATTTAAGTAGATCTAACCAGTCTAATCATCAGAATACCTGACTATTAGAACTGGAGATATCTTGATTTCCTTAGCTGACCTTTGGATTTCAACTAAAACTTTAAAATCAAATTTGATTCAGGTACCAAGGTGGGTTCTTATTCAATCAGAGGTAAAACCATAGATGACAAAAGGAACTGAAAATATTGGAAATAGTATTCATACACAGAAGATATTAGTCTATTTATCTGATATGAATAAATGTCCAAATTTTTATTTTATATTTATTTAAAGTTAAATCTA
Organism: Lepilemur ruficaudatus; assembly: GCA_963574885.1. Taxonomy (NCBI): domain Eukaryota; kingdom Metazoa; phylum Chordata; class Mammalia; order Primates; family Lepilemuridae; genus Lepilemur; species Lepilemur ruficaudatus. Next base: position 25,495 of record CAUYRT010063235.1, on the reverse strand, counting down.
ATATTGGTCATTATTTCTTAAATGAAAGTGGTGAATGTATTTGACCTGTGACAATTTCATCTGAAAAACTACAGTGATTTAAATATCTAGGTTCTATGGGTAATTTGTATAATATTCTAATGTAATTTTTAGAATTGCATTTATTGCTTACTGATTTACTGATGTAAAGTAGTAAACACAAGTTTAAGACAAAATATAGAAAATTTTCCATAGCTCACTACATCTCTATTAATTTGCATCATATTGAGCAATAATATATAATGCAGTGGATAGTGCAGAAAAATCAATAGCATTACAATAGAATTATCACTGTTTTTTAATCTACTAAGTAGCTGATCTAATTCATACCTTACTTAATATAACAATGCCTCTCCCTTATTCTACTAAAAGAGCTGTCACTAATGTGAAAAGATGTTACAATTCTTGACAAGTAAGGGTTATAAAATAAATGTTTCAACACTACAAAGTTGGCAGAGGGAGTTTTTAGTTTTAATTCTCTTTTTAATTGAGACTTTATGGGGCCTGTGTCTCCTTTTTTATGATCTACTTTGAATAAAGTTTACCAATTTAAGGTCGTAAATAAGCAAACCTATTTTCAATCTATGGATAGCCATGTCTTAGTTTAAAAGAGGGAAAAACAAAGACAAATATAGGTTTAATTATAATAGGAAAATGTATGTTATATTTTGAAAGTCACATATCGTGATAAAAACTTTAATAAATAAATTGTTCTCAAAATTGAGTCCCAAACTATAATGCCCACAAAAACATTTTGTAGTATTGATCAATTACTATGATTAAAGGGTGATAATTTGGCAATGTGGCAAAAATATATGTTAATAAAACCTTTTACCATGACTAAAAATTAATGTAAAGGTCTTATATGTCAGAGCCAGTATAGTATTTATACTTTTCCTCTGAAAATCAAAGCAGAAGTTAAAATTGTAGGTCCACAGTCTCTGTATGTTATCAAATCATCAGTAAGAAGCCAATAGTTGTATGAAAAATGGTTTAAAGCTGTGGTCCCCAACCTCTAGGCTGCAGACAGGTACCAGTCCCTGGCCTGTTAGGAACTGGGCTCCACAGCAGGAAGTGAGTGGTGGGCAAGTGAGTGAAGCTTCACCTGTATTTACAGCCACTTCCCATCACTTGCCATCCCCCCAACCCTCGGTCTGTGGAAAAATTGTCTTCCATGAAACTGGTTCCTGGTGCCAAAAAGGTTGGGGACTGCTAGTAAAGAAATGCATGCAAGACAACCAAAAGAAATCGTCAAAGGGAATATAGCGTCACCAAAATAAACTGTTAAAAAAGGAATCTCTTTATCAATGATGTCTAGTACGTTGAAGTTTGTGATACCTACAAATCCAATTTTAAGTTCTCTTTAAACATCAATACTATTCTAAATAAACACACTTATTTGCTTTGACCAAGAGGGAAGATGCTGCTCCTTGTAAGACACTATATATAATGGAAACCAAGAACAATGGTACTACAACACTGACCTAAACCAAAGAGGGGAGATTACTAATAACAGGAAAGAACATCTAATGGAAATTTGAGTTTATCTAATCCTATGAATAATTCTGGATTTAAAAACATGCTTTCCGAGAATTCTGATATGCATTGGCTGAAGTAGAGAGTTTCTAGGAAGTATTTTTAAAGTATTGTGAAGGAAAATAAAATATAATGGGGAGGGATATGATTCACTGAAATTTTATTATTTACTGCTGAATAATGAAGTATTGACTATAGTTTTAAGTGAACGAGTTATATGGAATTATGCTAAATTACTTTCATGAACATAATAGCATGTACAAAGAAGCCCGGATATTAATTAAAACAGCACTCAGGTAATAGACTTTGAAGTTATGCTTTGATTACCAAGCTCTAATTTAACAATATCACAATTTCTGAAAAATTTGACAACCCTAGGATATATATTTTGAAATATAGTAAACCCTATCAATGACAGTAGACTGCTTAACATGTAGTAAATACTGATTTTTAACTTCTGAAAAAGACATTTTTCTCTGATCAAAATCAAGTTTGTAATTTGGCAAACTGCCAGAAGTAGAAGAAAAACAATTAATATAAAGTTAAGGAATCTAGTAATAGGCAATTTGCATTTTACAACATCATTGTTCTACAATGGAATGTATACTATTAAACCACAATGTTGTTAATCTAACTGAACTCTATGCCACATTTTTTATTTAAACTGATTTTTATTATCACCAGAATTATTGAGGTTAGTAGTAATTGCTATTAACTTTATTAATTAGATACTTATTTGAATCTAATTCAATTATTTTTATTAGAAGCTATGCTAAAATATTCAAGCTATCTCTAAGAACTAAATGCAAGTTTCAAAATAAACGTACTTGGAATGTGTTTTATAATTCATCCATTTGCTTCTTTTCATGAATAATGTCATATAAGAGAAATAAGTGACCCTGATATGCACAGTTGACTTGTAAAATAGAAATCTGCATCACATCTGGATCAATGACTCAATCCACATAGAACATTTTTTGGACTAAATTTAAACTTATCTTTAGGAAAATTATTAGCTACTTTAAATTGTATACAGGCACTTAAGTCACTATCAAAAGATACATGCATATAATGTCCAAAACCCTTAGTGAAAAATCCAGGCAAATCCATGAGAAAACAAAAACATATTACACAAAAATAATTACATGATTATTGGTAACATCACGTTTCATAATGTGGATGAATGGAGGAAAACAAAAAAAATACAAATTTGATCCTTCATTGGTGGTGTAAATTATCCTCAAAAAGTCTAATAAAGGAAAGAAAACTATTCTGTTATGAATATTTATGAAGAATATTTCCATGCAGATAAAAGTAACTATTGTTCTTTTACAAAAATCACTCAAAGCTTTGGATCTACGATCTAAAACCTTATTTTGGAAAGATGCTCAAGAGATTCTGTAGCTCATTATCTCTCCAGGCTATACTAAAACGGACTCCAGACAAATGGATACTTAGGGAAAAATGTAAAGAGAAGAAGAAAGTCAGTAACACATTTAGCTTTCGAAAACTTTGTTTAGAAACTTGGCCAGAAGTCTGTTCCCTCCCACTTTTTGTGGGTCAGTTCATAGAAGCAAAGGACAATAGTCTTCATATATTTGAATAACGACAAAGGAAGTGGAAATCTTATGTCCAAAAGCAAAGGAATTCATAATGCAATTATGTCTGCTTTCCATGCCTTTTTCTTGTCTATTTAGCTTTCGTGAGCACTGCATAAGATGAACAATGCCAGCTCAGAAAAAGATTCACCCTATATAAATTTGATGACAGCATGTCTGCTGCCAGATAATTCTTCAAAAGCTAATCTTTTGCCAATTGAGCTAACTCAGCCTGATAGTTGTTTAGCTAAAATAAAATGGGAGCGTAGTTTGAGTCTGTGCAATACTTGACTCCATTAATGTTCTGTAGGAAATGGCAGCTCTCTGGCTCATCACAGACCAGACCTTCAGGAAGAAAAATGTAAAATGGCATAGAAGGAAATAGTTTAAAATTTTGGGGTTTTAGATGTTGTGACTATGTATTTTGATTGTCCCTGTTTAATTTTAAGGTAAAAATTTTCCTGGTTTGGAGGATAAATTATATGGTCATCCTAGCTTTATACAATGAAAATAGACAATAGAAAATTATATGAGGATAAAATAGGTATAAAAACTATACACAAAAACCACCCATGCACAGTGACATAAACCTGCAGTCCCAGCTACTTGGGAGGCTGAGGCAGGAGTATCGTTTGAGCCCAAGATATCATCTGTAGTGCACTATGATCACACCTGTGAATAGACACTGCACTTTAGCCTGGGTCATATAGCAAGATATATATATATATATATATATATATATATATATATATATATATACACACACATATACACACACACATATATATAGAGAGAGAGAGAGAGATACAGAGCATAAAAAGATAATTCTTTCTTTAAGCTACAAATTGAATCTGAATTCTACAAGTCAAACCATTTAGCCACTATGGAAAATCCTTCGAAAAAGCAACACTTAAAATAACAATAAATATTGCCTAAACAATCATCAAAACAAGCAGTTATCTTTTTAAGCAACTACTGATAACTGCAAATAGGAGAACAATTCTGGTTATTTATGAAACAGCATTGTTAGCCATGTGGGAAAGCACAGTTATGCAGTCAGTTATTTGTGAGAAAACAAAACAACAAAAATCTTTCAATATCGCATTGAAAACATGAAACACAAAAGCTGTTGTCAGAGAAAAGAGCTGCTGATAATTCTTTGCAGCCACGCACTGCAAATATGGGTCAATCAACTATCACTAAGCAATCACAAATTTAAGAAAGCTTACCACCAATATCAGATGAAACAAACAACTGTCAATGAGCTGTGTAACAAAGCGTGGGCATACTTGGAACAGCTCTTGAGGCTCTATAAGAACACAGTTTATGCTTCCTTACAGCTGTATATAATCTAATTAAGACATTATACTTTAAGATGGAAAAAAATACAAAAATAATTGCTTCATTAAATTTTACAGTTGGTAACAACAAGATGTTATTTGGTATAATGCTATTTTTATATTTATCAATACCCAGATGAGGCCAATCACTATTTTGTGGGGTATGTAAAACATTATCTCAGAGAGGAGTCAATTTTTTGCATTGAACCTTTATAGTCTACATTATAGAACACCAGGCATAGTTAAAATGCGATTACTATTTATAAAACATCCACAAAACAAGTGGAGAAAAATTTTAAATTACTTCATTTCCCATAGTATAATTATATTTGTGTAGACAAATATAACTTAAGAAGTCTTGTATATTAGATTTTTAAAAAATCACATTTCTATTTTATTTTTTTTTATTTTTTATTTTTATTTTTTGAGACAGAGTCTCACTCTGTTGCCCAGGCTAGAGTGCCGTGGCGTCAGCCTAGCTCACAGCAACCTCAAACTCCTGGGCTTAAGCGATCCTCCTGCCTCAGCCTCCCGAGTAGCTGGGACTACAGGCATGTGCCACCATGCCCGGCTGAATTTTTCTATATATAATTTTAGTTTCCCAGATAATTTCTTTCTATTTTTAGTAGAGCTGGGGTCTTGCTCTTGCTCAGACTAGTCTTGAACTCCTGACCTCGAGTGATCTTCCTCCCTTGGCCTCCCAGAGTGCTGGGATTACAGGCGTGAGCAACCACCCCCGGCCAAAATTGGATTTCTAATACCTAAAGAGAGTAAAACCTCAATATTATTAATCTAGTCATCTCACATATAGGCTAGTTTTTTGTATGAAAGCTCTAGCTATATAAAGATCCTGTCATTATACTAGTTAAGGTATTTGATCTTAAACATCATTCGAAGGACTAAGGCAATCCTTCTAGCACCTAAATACACCTGAAAACTCATGACAGGATTTCTGGAGAAAATAGATTTCAGAGAAATGTTTAGAATCCCAAAAAGCTACAAATAAATAAACTCTTTAGCTGAGCTTAGCTCAGAAGCCAGCCAACAATGTTCCAATAAGGGTCATATATCCCAACCCCAGTAAAGACATTTTCACTTTTCCAGGCCCATGAGTACTTCTAATTAAAGGTGCATTTCCATACCATTTGTATGGTTTCCGAAGAATTAAACATGATAGTCTGGTTATTGCTACTTCTTTAACTTTGAGTGTTCTATACAGGGTTTGGAATCTAGGAAAATGATGTATCTGATGGAGCAATATGGCTATCTGGAGCTGATCCCTTAAGAATAACTTTCCTTACAGTAAAATGGTAAGATTTAAATACCTCCTGAAACACACAGAATCTGTTAAATACTGAAGTCCTCAGCAAAAAAGCAGTATGAGGCTACCAGAGTCTGATGAAATAATCATCAGAGTCTTACAATCTTATTGTGAATTCAACCCAATGCAAGTAGTATTCATTTTATATTTATTTATTTATTCAAGGTAGTTGAATTTCTGGGAGTTAATTGAATATTCATTAGTTTGTAACTAAACATAATATTTTCCAGCTTTTTGGTATCTATATGCAATCTCATATTCATCCACATAATCATTCAGTGACTCAAACAAAGCACTATGTTCAACTAAAAGTAATCTATAAAGTTCTACAAGTCTTAATTTATGTATAATCCATTAAATTGTTTTTCTAAAATTTATGCATCCCTAGATTATGCAGAGTACCATTCTGTTCTTTTGTTAATCATTTACTTCATTGTTTTTATTGCTGACAGCTAAGCCCTTCTTGCTCCACTGTCCTTTGAGCTCAGGCTATTTATTCTGTTATGTTTCCCTAGTCAAACTATTTTAAATGGATTCTTCTATGCAAACTCTGGTCCTTTCATAAGCCAGGAAAACATACTAGCGTCCAGGCCTGTTCTAGCAAATCTCCTGCTTGAAAAATGATATTTAAAACCTATTTAATTTCAGATAATTAAAAATAAAAACTTCAAATGTGTTATTACAAAGCTCTTCTACAAAATCCACTGCAAAAAGACGATTGTAATTGACTTAGAAAAGGGATAGAAAAATGGAAAAATTTCTCAGCGTAAAAAAAGAAAAGACAAGAGAGGATATCTGATTTTTTAAATGGCATATGAATGAGATGTAAATAAAGCAATTCCAGATGGTAGAAGCAGTATATAAGAAACTACTCTTATTAGCAGTATCACAGTCATATGGAGGGCCAGAAGGAGGCAAAGACAAATGAAGAGAAGGAGACATTTGATTCAAGAGATAACCTGAAGAGGGTAAATGGAAGACTTTTTTTAAAAAATTGAACTAGACCCAGAAATAAATATGGAGCCAGTGGCATTGATTGAGAAAGAGAATAATGCTGTCATATTTTTATCTGTTTACATACATAAAATATGTATGAAAAACAAAATTTAAGTTGTAAAGTAAGCTTTTTAAAGAGTATAAAGCATGCGATCTGAAAAAACTAGGGAAGATTATCTTTTTTTTTTCTTTTTCATAGCTATCAGTCTTACTGGAGGAAAGACTAATCTTAAACTATAGAATAAAACCAAAAACTATTTTTTATGGAACACTTTTCTTCAAGGCACTCAGCAAATTTTATAGATTTTTCTTATTTCATTAACTCTTATAATATCCCTGCATGTTAGATAAAGATAATTTTAATTTTCTTCATTGTATAGGAGAGGAATTGGAGGCATATATAACACGCTTGAGAATTAAGATAATAGAAAGACTCATGTAATTACCACCAATAGCAGAGGAATTACCCTTGTCATCAAAAAGGTTTTATTTACTTCCAATCTCAAAATGACTTTGCAGATAAATGTTAGCAAAAAGCATCACTGCCATAATTTCAGACCTAGTAACAAAATATAAATTAATGAAGGTGCTTGGTGAAAATCTACTAAAACTAAGTTTGAAAATTTTAACTTTTCTGAGACAATAAAGACTTAAAACAATTCCATGTTCTTAGTGGCAGCATAACCAATGAAGAAAAAAATGTTCCTTTAATATAATAAATATGTTTTCATCCTTACTATCATTAATGTAAAAACATAATATCGATAATGCCTACTATTAAGTTCTTTGGGGATAGTAACTGTTTTTCAAACTTATTTTTATCCCTTAAGACTCTACACTGGACACTCATTCAATATGTGTTAAAATTATATGACTGGAATTAGGCTAAGATATTAATTAGTAGTCAGTTACTGTTACAACTAAGACAAAATTTAATAGAACAGCTTTCCATTCTTTAGAATTTTACTTCATTCTATTGGAAAAGCTTAAAATAATGGACTTCTATACATAAAATTAGCAAAAGGATGAAATATGTTCATGCCAATACCCTACATAAAATAAAATTCCAGATTAATGAGATCCCAAGGACAAATTTATACTAGGCTAGATAATCCAAATCTTCCCAATAGTCAACATTTATATTTTTTTAATTTTATTAGTAGTATTATTATTTTTTGAGACAGGGTCTCCCTCTGTTTCCAGGCTGGAATGCAGTGATGTCATCATAGTTCACTGCAACCTCCATCTCCTGGGCTGAAGTGATTCTCCTGCCTCAGCCTCCCGAGTAGCTGGGACTATAGGCACACACCACAACTCCAGGCTAATTTTTCTATTTTAGTAGAGACAGTGTCTCCTTGCTCTTGCTCAGACTGGTCTCGAATTCCTGACCTCAAGTAATCCTCTGCCTCAGCTTCCCAGAGTGCTAGGATTACAGGTGTGAGCCACCACGCCCGGCTTGATAGTCAACTTTTAAAATTCCTTGTTTTGTTTAATGAAAGAAAGTTCACAGTTACTTTTTAAAATAGGTCTTTTCTTTATATTTCCTATTATATTAATATATATTTTATGCCACTTTTCTTAGTTTACCTGCAAGTGTAGTGATGTGTACATGTAGGAATTAAAACATAATACAACTAAACATTCTTCCAATGTATTAAAAAATAAGCAATAGGTTTCTTATGACCGGTCATCTAGAATTACCCCTTACATTTCACAGCAAATGAAAAATATATGAAAGCTATATTTTTGTCATTTTAATTGCCAAAAGATATGTCTATGTGTCCATGTGCATTCTATTTTGATGCCCTTAGCTCTCAAGTAATGAGTATTTTCATGGATAAAACACTTTATCACTTGGCATGCTTGTCGGGTGGTGCAAAGGCAATTTATGTAACCAAAGCATCTGTACCTCCGTAATACTCTGAAATTAAAAAACACACACACATTGGTAAGATGGTTCAACAAACATAAAGGCATGTTTTTATGACAGTGAACCAAGAATCAGAATAATGCAGCAAAAAGAGCTCAGTCTTTTAGATCAGGTAGACCTGATTTCAATCTTGGCTCTGAAATTTATTAGTTGGGTAACCTTGTGCAAGTAACTCAACTTCTCTGAGAATCTGCTTCTTTAGCCATAAACTGGAATAATATATGCTCCAAGGGGTTCAGTCACTCATCTATTCGACAAGGAACATTGAGTTCATATCGTTTGCCAGGAACTGGCTGTACATTTTGAAAATGACACTTATATCCAGAACATACAAAGAATTCCTACAACTCAACAATAAAAGGACAAACTACCCTACTTAAAAATAAGCAAAGACTTGAACGGACACTTCAGGGGTGGAGAGTGGTTAAAACAAATCCCACAGTAAACGCTAGTTAGTGGCCTTTTCCAGTAGTTTGCGGTGGAGATGATCTTATTTTGAAATAGAGGAATGGCAGTGAAACAAGAGAGATGCACATTGACTCCAGATATACTTGACAAGTAAAATTCATAGAACATGGTATGAACTGGATAGAAGGAACGTGAAAAAGGAGGCCACAAAGGTGTTTCTTGCCTGCCCAACAAGACAGATGGTGGTACCTACCCCTGAGAGACAAAATGCTGCTAAGGGACCAGATTTGGTAGTTGTTGAGATAAATGTAGAAAGAGCATTATCATGATGACTGGCTCAGAGTGGGTACTCAATGAATGGAAGCTACTATGGAATGGTGTAAAGCTAATTAATTCATGTGTGCATCAGACCTGTAAATTTAATTTCAGTCACTGTTGAAAATAAAGTCTTTTTTAAAAGCAAAAAAAACTACCTTATCACATATTTGTAGAAATATTGGCCAAGATATAATTTCTGCAAGCAAAAGACAAATACATAAAGAACATTTCAAAAATAGTAAAGAAAATTAAGCTCTGTGTTATTTAGTTAAATTGAAACCAACACTTTCCTTCATCCAATAACTTCTACCTGCATTTAGAAACTAAAAGACCCTTCAACAAAGATCTACTGAAATTTAATTTTTGGCCAAAGCAATTAATTTTATCTATTATGCTACCAGGTTATTTAATTATTCACACTTCCTGATTTATTTTGTGAAGATGACAATAAACAAATAAATGCAAAGGGAGAATGTTAATTTCCTTAGTATTTAATTTTTAAGTGAGAATTATTTTCCATGTGCGTTTTATATTTTTTGCTAAAGAAAAATTTATTCAAAAAATTGTTCAAACTCACATATCTTGGTCAAAGCATAAAGCTATATAAATTATTTTATGGATCAAATTTAAAGAAAATCAGAAAGTTTTCCCTGTATTGACCTTATTATTTTTATCATCACTTCTCATATAAGGTGTCATTACCTCTGATACACCTTACCAATCCCTCAATTTTTTTTTAAATTTAAGATCGAAAGATCATACTTCAGTTCACTAAGAGGGTGTCTTCACAACACACTGTTGACATATAGTCAATATAAAACAGTATAGACAAAAAGAATAATTTGTGCCAAGCAAACTACTCACACTACGACATTTATTATCTTAGATTATTAGCATTGGTCAGAACTATGAAAGCCAATTAAATCTATGTAACCCAACCTCATGTTTTCATTAAAGAGTTCTACACCAAATAACTTTGTCGTATATAAGTCTATTTTTACCTTAGGTTTTAAGTCATTCCCTTTGGCAGGCATAAAACTAAGTGTCAAATTGGTTTTCATTTAGATACAGTGAAGAACAGAATAACAGATCAATATATCTGCATCAAATAATAACAAAATTTAGTGTTGCTGCTTATAGTTGGCAATATTAGGTTAATGGGGCATGATGTGAATAAATTAATCAGATTTGGAAACACATTTCTTCTTCAGAGTCTCAATTTATAAATTATAGAATTGAACTATCTAAAATGCCAAACATACATTGTTCATGTGGCACTATTAATGACAGTTGTATTTAACAAAAGGCATTAGGTGGACTGTAAACACTAACCAGGACTCTGATAATAGTAATAAAGTCAAAAGTTACTTAATCTTATTAGTGTCACACTCTCATTTTAATAAGAGCTGACTGCATTAATAAAGATCCATTTATGAAGAGAATGAGTTTTATGTTGTCATTTTCCCCCACTGGTGTAATACTTTGATAATAACCCCAGCTTTCAGGGACCTAACAGTCATTAGCATTTGATCATCATCTCTTTTGCTTTTTAGCACAGATCGAAAATGTTAATCTGCACATCATAGAATTCAGAGAATATAAAATCAAGTAATCTTAAAGCTGGAAGGATGAATTTCTAAGTAAAACTTCATTTTATAGTTGAAACATGAGGAAATGATTATATTCAAACTCTTCTGAGCCTCTTGGAGGCAAATAAACTAAGTAATCTTTATAAAACAGTTATATGCATTGTTTGTTGCAACATACTCTGCCTGCAAGGGCATTGATGAATCCTTTTACTCCTCCTGATGTTACACATCACTTTTGAGTTACATAAGGTAACAAAATCGTTCTTTCTTCAGAATAATAAAGTTTGCTTGCTTCTTGTCTCCACAATAGATTATTCAGTGCCTTGTTTTCAGCAATTTGAATCAAGATTACTAAATCTAGTGGTAGACGAGATTTTCACAATTTGGATTTTCTAACCCCAGATTTCAAAATAAATCTACCTCTCACTTTAGTTTCATAAATCCAAGTCCAGCTCTTGATCAATGAGGAAGATATTTAATTAAAATAGAAACAAGGGCTCAAAGGCCTTGACTATGAGAAAATACTCTAGATTAAATTATCCTTTGAGATTAATGGAAAAGATAACGATGCCTCATTCGATGGACAGAAGCAGTTGAGGGCTTTGAGTGGGATCACTGATCCGAGAAAAAGCTGATCTTCATGCTCCATCAACACAAACTGTCAACCTTTGAAACACTGTCATGCCTCCCTCAAGGGAACCAATCAGCACACTGTCATTGGACTAACATAGGAATTTTACTGCTGATATATGCTACGGAAGATGGAAATCTGAAGCAGAAAATGAAGACATATGTAACATCATTATACAAACTAATTTCTCCTGAGTTCCAACCATGGGGAGTAGTTTCCTGTGGTTTATGTGCATATCCTGAGTCAGATTGGGTGCTTGAAGGATATTTCTTTTTGCGAAAATGTTGGCTTCTTGGTAAATAAGACTAAGATGAAGAAGAGCTTTTTAAATAATAGGCCATCAGAATTAAAAAGTTAAAGTTAAAGGGATACTGTGATTTCCTACTCCTGGCCAACAGCTCTTTCAAATACCTCAATATATGGTATGGTGCTTGTTTGTGTGTGTGTGTGTGTGTATACTTATATATGTATATTTACATATATAAGTGTATATGTATATTTGTATAGTTATGTATATAGATATAAATCTTTAACATAGTCCAAATTAAGGGGAAATTATATCAAAATATCATGGTAATTATCATCGCAGCATTGAATCACAGAGAAAAGATAAGATTTCGCATCTGGATTATTTTTTAAGTTGCAACCAACATCAAAAACTCTTATAGATAAGTCTTTTGTCTTTGTAATTAACATGATCTCTTAAGAAGTTGAAAATTAACCTTACCAAAGTCACATAGGTAAGTTCTAACTTACTTTTCTTTAAATCAAGCAAAATTACTTGGTAATCACTTCATTCTTTCATTCCCCACTTCCTCCTTTTTAAAATTATTTCACTCTCTTCTTGAGTCATGAATTTGCTGCTCATAAGCTCTCAAGGCGGTCTATCTGTTTATCTATCTATTTATTCATCTATCTGTGTTGATCAAATCTAAGAGTCAGAAACCAGTTCCCACCTCTATCATCAGTCATATGATCATAAGCAAAACACATTATCATTCTGAAACCCATTTTTCAAATATTTAAAATGTAGAATAATACTTCCATTGTTTATGCAAAAACATACCAAAACTCACAATAAACAGTATAAACTAAATTAAAACATTTATATATTAATCAATGTTGTAGAAATAAATATTCTAAGGTTTTTTTGTTTTGTTTTGTTTTGTTTTGCCAGGGTTTCATTCTGTTGCCCACGCTAGAGTGTAGTGGCATGATCATAGCTCACTGCAACCTCAAACTCCTGGGTTTCAGTGATCCTCCTCACTCAGCCTCCCGAGTAGCTGGGACTATAGGTGCATGCCATAATGTACAGCTAATGCTTTTTAAAAAAATTTTTGTAGAAACACGGTCTTACTACATTGCCCAGACTGGTCTTGAACTCCTGGCCTCAAGCAATCCTCCCAGTTTGACCACCCAAAGTGCTAGGATTACAGATGTGAGGCCACCATGCCTGGCCAATAAGTCTTATGGAACTTTATTTATATACATTTTTATGTATTTAATAAATCTTTCCCATCATGCCTTTCATTTCATACAAAATTCTCAATAACGGGACCCCTTTATTTATAAATTGACCTCTTTTTCCCTAGAATTTTTCTCTGCATTCTGCTTTTTCTCCCTTTGCTATTTGACTTTTCATATACATTTCATATTACCCTAGTTAGGATAAACTGTGCTTTTGCTATTCTTGTCTATTTAACAAAAGTAGAGCAAATTAATATTAATTAAATTCTTATCCGATTTTGCAGGACAGAGGGTCTTTTAAAAGAAAGTATTATGGTTGGCCTACATATTTCAAATGGTAAAATTTACTAAAGTTTATAGATGAATCAAAACACTTTTCTTTCTTTTTCTTTCACCCCCATTACCCACAGCATACATGTCACTTGCATGACAGGGCCTTTTTGCAAGTCAAAGTGCATTCAGTTAAAGTCACCCATGTCATGGCCCTCTGCATGCCTGGTGCTATGCTTTGTGTTCCATTCTCATTATTTTTAACAAGAAGTCAGAACACTATTTGTCCATGGGGCCATACAAATGCCCCAGTACATTAGGTACATCATATAGTTACTTTAGTCTTATCACACATTCTAAAGTAGAAAGAAATTTTAGAGCATTTCTATTTCTAAGACTCATCTAAGAACCTGTTGTGAGCCTGTCTTTTTGTCACTAGCTGACAATCTTTCAAAGAATGTCAAATGAAAATCCATTTTAACAAAGCTAAAATTATGCCAGTAGGTTTACTTGTTTTATTTGAATTTGTTCAGCAGCTTTCAAGACAAATCAGAAATTTCTTGTGCGTTCATTAAGCTGCCCTGAGGGAGACATGAAAAAACTATTCCTTGGATAAAGTATGGTGTTTTAAAACAACATGTTTGTCAGGATGGGGGAGGGAAGAGGTCCTATTGCTAATACCTGATTTAAATTTGGTAAGGTCTCATTGTGACTTTACCTATTAATTTTTATTTTCCAAATAAACTCTATTTCTTTGTTTAGGCTTTGCTGTCGAATATGGTAGCTACTAGCCACATGCGGCTTTTAAACTTAAACTTAATTAATTAAAAATTCATTTCTTTAGTAGCACTAGCCAAATTTCAAGTACTCAATAGCCACATGTGGCTGTGGCTACTGTATTGGATATCACAGATTATAGAACTTCTGTCTTTACAGAAAATGCTATTAGACAGTGTTACTTTAGAGAAAATATCCACTCTTCTACACAATTTACTATTTAAGCCTCACATTTTTATAAAGAGTCAAATGTTTTAAAACATCTCCAAAAATCTTCTATGCAGGTGTATCTCCTCTATGCCATACTTAGTGCTTATTCTTCCAAATTCTGCCCTTGTGATATTTATATCAACATCCTCATATTATGATTTAAAAAATTAAAGTTCAGAAAGATGAAGCTGGAGGTAGTATGTGTAGTAAGAGGTAAGCACAAAATTGTGATCCATGTCTTTCTGACTCCTGCCTATGTTTTCTATTTCCCCAGATAAGGAGATGTCATTGCACGTATCTCACCTCTAAATGCTCATTTATAAATAATCTAACCCTTCTCTTTTTGTCTTTACTTCACATATTCAAACACATCTGCATTTCACTTGAATTTACACAAGAGATCTACAGCCTTTGACTTTTGAATGAAATTATAAACAAATATGTCTTTACAATAGTTTGGCCACAATTGAGCACTTTTCCCATATTATATGCTGTCCAGGCCAAAATTTTCAGATGATATATATCAGAATACCTTATGTATGTGTTTTTTGTATACTTTAAACATTAGTCATTAAGTTGATTATAGTCTGGCTATAAATAATCAGAAAATATTTACAAAAGTTCGAAAATTTCATGGCCATATCTATCTGAAATCTTCACATTTGTTCTTTTATATTTTTTCCAGAATCAGTCAAGTGCACTGTACTATTTCACATATCCAAATCTGAATTTTCTATTACTTTATATACCATACAGATAATTTAAAGCAATCATTTCAAAGAATGCCAAATATTCCAACTGTTCTTCCCTCTGGCTTCCCCATCTCAAGACCCAAATCAAGTCAGAACAAATTTTTTTCAAATTGAATGATTCTTTATGGTTAAAAGGCTTACTTACCCTTTACAGCAAATGAATACTCTTGTTTTCAAAGAATTAGTACAAAATGAAAATATTTAACATTATGAGCACATTGACTAAAATTTAATCTCAGTTTGATGATTCAGAATATGCTTGAAGAGCTTGCCTTTATGTCAAATCATCATTTAAAAAAAATCATTAATTTGTATATGTTCAGAAATGCTAGTGATAAATAGTTCTAGTCACCCCTCAAATAAATTTATTTGGCATCTTTTCAAGTGGCAAGGTAAAGCTTTCTACTTAAAATAATCACTAAAAAAGTTTGAGAGTCAGGTTTGTGGATTCATTCTTAACGTTTAGGTCAAGTCTGTGGCAGAGTCATAACTAGACAGATTAAAAGATATATTTGTCAAGCTACTGACGTGTAAGTAGCAAGGCTGAGTTCCTTGTTTGACCTGTATAATAGATTAAGGGAAATACAACTGTTTGAAAATAAATATACACACAAGGAGGTTCATAAACCCCATGTAATTACAAAATGTACTGATGAATTCACTCCACTATGCTTTGCTAAACTTTGTAAAATTGGCCTAAGTGTTTACTGAAAATTTGAAGTACGCTAAGATTTTTTTCCTCTTTAAAAATATGAGATAGTGTCATTCACAGAGTGTTGTAAAAACGCACCTTAATTAGATGGTAGTTTTGAACTCCGTTTATTCCTACGTCAGGATCAACGGCCGCTGGGAGAGCATATCGAGAGTTTATAGCCGAGTTCTCTGGAATTGAAATGTTGATAACCGTTGTCGGGAATAATGGTGCATTATCGTTTATGTCTTCTATCAGAAAACGTATCTTAATCAGTCTAAATATTTCATCCGGCAGAACGGCAACCTCTACTTCATAAAAGCATTGGCCATCCATCAAGATACCGACGCATAATTTCTCACGATCAATGCGAGCTCCGGTAGTGAAGATCTCACCGGTATCCTCTTCAATTCGAATCAGTGGCACTTCTCCAGTCTTGTACACTAGCTTAAACTTCATAGGCGATGTTAAGGACTTGTCTGTAACCAGGGACAAATTGAGGTCTTTCAATAAGTCGCCTATCAGGACGTTTTCTGGCATTTCTTCTCGGATGGTGTAGTTCTTCTCCTGGGCGCCAGACTGAAACACGACGCATGCTAACAGGACCGCAAATATATACGTCCCGGACAACAAGTCCATACCAGTTACGATTATGACGGTTCTCTGTGCCACCCCACAGAAAACTGTCAAAGAGAAAATAAGAAAGAAGAAAAGAAAAAGAAAAGAAGAAAGAAGAGAGAAAAGGGAAGAGGAAGAAGAAATTATTAAGAGGCCAACAGTAAACATACATGTTAAATATTCAGTTTTAAATTAAAATCATTAAATGAACTATAGCATAATTGGCACTGTTAAATAAATTAATAAAAATTTTATGCATTTTTACATTAATAAGAAAGATAAAATAAGATACCAACAGTAATTAAAAAGAGAGTATTTATGAAAGTGTCCAGTATTGATAAAATATATGAAAGATAATATTTAATGTACCAAGATAGTTAAAGGTAATACAAGTAATTAAAACTATTTAATTCACAAAGGATGTGAGTCGACATTTCTCTAAAGAAGATATACAAATGGCCAATAAGCACATGAAAAATGTTCGACATCATTAGTTATCATGGAAATGAAAATCAAAATAGCATGAGTATTATAATATTGCATGAGTTATAATACTGTGTTATACCCCAGAAATTTGCAAAAAGAATACATTTTAGGTGCTCTTACCAGACACACACACACAGACACACACACACGTAACTATGGCTAATTGAGAGAATGATATGTTAATTTCCTTGTAGTAATCATTTCACTATGTATATTTATACCAAAACGTCATGTTGTACACCTTAAAATACACAATAAAAAAGACACATGCATAAAAAAGAAAGAGTAGTAAAAAATAAAAGAAACTATTTAATTCAATAATTAAAGAAAAGTAAAGGGATATTTGTTACCAAGTGCAAATATAATCATTATTCTTTGTTATAATATGGGTTTCAAATCCAATTATTCTATTGACAATGAATATTTTATACAATCTTCCATATCTTCAGTTCTGGGCATTAAAGTGTAAAAAATAATCTGAACAAAAGAGGAGACAAAGAATCATGACAAATAAGGGACTCAGGAAGTCTGATTTGAAAGAAGAGAATTCTTTTGGGAGAGGAAAGGTGTGGATGTGACAAATGCCTAAATGTGGGAAGAACTATCATGTCGAAAGGGGATTAGAGTTTTCTTTCTTTGGATGAGAAAAACAAGAATAGTTATAAATTATAGGGAGACAACTTTCAGATCAACATAAACAACTGATTATTAAAGCATTCTGGAAAAAAAAAAGATTTTCAGAAGATAGTGAGTTCCATATCTTTGGAGATACTGATATAGCAGCTGGACCAGCAGTTGAGATTTACATATTTGGTTTACATATAGTTTGGTAAATTATGTCCAAACATTCAATGGAGGAGTGGAACCAGAAGACATCCCAACTCTGAGAATTTGTTTTTAGATTGCAGAAGGTAGCCTATGTGAAAATTGGTTTTCACATTTATAAGCTGATATAGGAATTACCTAACTCTAAAGAACAACTAAATTAGAGTTTAAAAATAAGAAAGGCATTTGAAACCACTTTAACACATTAAAAAATGAGTCAAAAAACAACCTCTCTGGCTACCTTCCACTCCCTTTTGTATTATTTTTCACTCACTGAAATCTTGCAAAGTACTTCAGTTCTCTAGTTCTGATAAAATTCAATAAGAAATTGTGATTTCCTTATAATCTGCAAAATTTTTTCTTCAGTTTCCTTTCTTAATTCTCAATTTGATTTGTTTGATATAGTCACAATTTGCTACATTAAATATAGTTTAATCTCTAAATCAATCTAGTATCTAGTATCAAAACATTCTAATGTGCTTCTCGATATTGTTTGTAGGTAATATGAAACACAAAATGAAATTTGTATCACACTGCACTAAACTTTATTAGATGTTATATATTTTATAATTAAATAGGGGTTAATGCAGCTATCAAGGCATTTAGCAGTTTTGAAAGATCAGAAGACAGATGGTTATTTAAAATTCCATTACAAAAAAGTATTAATGCATGTATGTATCTAATTAAGGAAATTCTCAGTATTTATTGGTAATCAATAACATTAACAAAGTTTTAGTAATGGTTCTAAAAACAAGAGGACTTAGGACATGATATAAATAACTTGCTGGATATTGTGCTCTGATTATTCCAGACAATGCATTATATGAAATAATTGTCCCACTGCATAGCTGCTTGTCTGAATTTTTTAAAATATGCATATGCAAATGTTAGAAGATGAAAAATGGTGAAAATGATATCTTCCAATTTGCAATCAGTAATAAAATAAATGCACTTGTTGCAACAATTGAGATGATTTAGGTTATGAATACAACCAATAGGTAAACTGGATAAACTTTAAATATCTCATTTTGTAAGTTCTGATCACAAAATAAAAATATATATTATGGGTCCAACAACCTTCTGTGTTGAGTAGTTGGTGCAATTTGTAAAATATATTAAGTATAACAATGAGTAATGCTAATGCTGAAGACATAGAAAACTTATTATATTATTTTAATAAATAATATAAAAAGATTATTGTATGTGGTATTGTATTTTTAACATCATTTGCTCAATGATGAGCATGCGGGGTACATAATTTAGAAACCTGCTCAAGATTCAAGATTCAGTCTCATGAATTATCGGCCTTATGTTCTGTTTTAAATGTGAGATTAAAAATACCCCATTAACACTATGGGCTAATATGCACATACATATGTGTGTCCAATACACTGTAATCTAGGACATCTAAGAAAATTTGAGTGTCTGCATGTGTGACTTTTTAAATACTATGCAAACATAAGCAAAAATAAAAATGGGGCAGTGACAATTGGAATTAAAACTGCTATTCTATTCTTATCTTACCCTTAGGTATTACACATTATTACAACGGGCAGAATACTACAGACCATTTTTAAAAACATTGCATACATGTTGCAATATCTCTACAACAAAAAAAGTATTAAGAAAGTGACCCGATTCTGAGAAGTCCCCTCTCCCAATCCATTCTGAATCTGTTCTACTCTACCTTTAATACTATCATCATATAAAGCATTTCAAAATGTTTCATGACTTGAAATTCTTTCAGAGGTTTTAAAAGCCAGGAAAGAACATTGGGGAAAAAAGACAATATCATTTCTAAAGCATAAGTGAATATACATATTGCCAACCTAGAAAGGATATTTACCCTCTAGTTAGTTATTAGTTTCAACATCTATTCCATATATATTCATTCAACAAATATCTATTAAGCCATTTTTATATGCCAACCACAGTTCTAGGCACTGAGAGTACTTCAGTGAACAAAACGGACAAAACTCCCTTCCCTCACAGAGTTTATATTTGATAATATTAATATTCCAGCATGTCTTAAATTCAGTGTTCAACCACTGTATATTGAACTTAACCCTAACTCTACCAGGATATGAATATGCATGTTTAAATAATCTCAATCACCAGATTTTGCTTTCAATCCTTACATTTACTACTTGAAAATTTATTATCTTTAAAATTAAAAGGGTTTTCCTTGAAAATGCTTAGTTTAAGTCCTTGAGACCAGCACAGAAATTTAGTTATTAATACTAAATATTGGCCCTGCATGGTGGGTCACGCCTCTAATCCTAGCACTCTGGGAGGCCGAAGTGGGAGGATAGCTCAAGGTCAGGAGTTCGAAATCAGCCTGAGCAAGAGGGAGATCCTATCTCTACTAAAAATAGAAAGAAATTAATTGGTCAACTAAAAAAAATATATAGAAAAAAATTAGCCGGACATGGTGGTGCATGCCTGTAGTCCCAGCTACTTGGGAGGCTGAGGCAGAAGGACTGCTTGAGCCCAGGAGTTTGAGGTTGCTGTGAGCTAGGCTGATGCCACAGCACTCTAGCCTGGGCGACAGAGTGAGACTCTGTCTCAAAAAAAAAAAAAATACTAAATATGGACAGAAATAGTCACTGCTTAGTTTTATGGAAGCATGGTAAATTTAATCCAGATATTCAAGGAAAATATGCTTACGTGCTTATCTTTATTTTGCTCTAATTTTTCTGTTTCTAATGAAATAATGATAAGATAACCTTAAAGTTCTTTACCATTCCCTCACAACCCACTCCTACTGTAGACTGGGAATACTTTTGAAATTGACAGGGGAAGCACAACAGAAGCAGATATAGAGAATAAAACTTTTCTCTATGTTCCATTAGTCCCCATACTATTTATGTGATGCCTTTTATTGGCAATACATAGTGGTTGAGCAGGCAATAGTTGCATTTAGGGAGACAGAATAATGACAGTCAAAGAAAGCAAATGTAGAAACAAAATAAGCACCTTTGAAAATCTAAATATTTGAAAAGCCAAAATGCAAATTCATTTTATAAAGACTTATTTTATAGCCTCTGAGCAATTTAGTTCTAAAAAGGTAAGTAGGTAAGGGAAATGGGCCTCTAATATATGCGATTCTAGAAATTTCAAACCACAAAAGTGATGTTCAAACAGTTTGTCAGAAGAATTCTAAGGCATAATTTTCTTTATATTCTTGTTACATCTTCCTTCATTATAGTGCTCATTTCACTTGTGACATATTTAAATTAATTCTACATGAATGACTGGTTTACATGCTACAGTAAATTGTTAAAATTGTACAAATCTAGTTATCACATGAAAATAAGAAATATCTACATGCTGTCATTATCCTAACGTCACTTGGCTCCCATTATTCTAATTATTTTAATGTCTCATGAAGTCAAAAATACACCATTCAACAACCATGATGTATTGTGTAGTCACTTCTATGTTCTTGTTCACGAGCACAAAGTTTCTTTCACAGCCTGAGTGAAAAACAAGAAAGTTCTTGAGGTTGACAAGAACCTAGAACACTGTGAGAAAAGTAACCACATTGGGAGAAAGATAAACTAGAGCAAGTATGAACCCAATACTTTCAAAGTGACTGACCAGAGCAAGCAGAGGGGAGCAGGGCGACTGGCTGCTGTTTTTGACATAACTATTTCCTGTGTATTCTGAAACTTGAGATGTCAAAATGAAAGATTTAATAAAGAACTTTCATTATATAAAACTGGAATTTGCATTAAGTTTTATTCTACAAAGGCCTCATTTATTGTACTTCTTTTTGTACACGTTTAATTTTCACATTTATATCTAAACATCTCTGAGAAGTGGATTCCATCAATGCTGCTTCCTTTTCTAAAATTTCTATCATTTTTTCAAATCAGTCTAATACTCAAATAATAGCGAAGTGTTCTCTAACAGAATTTCAAAATCTGTTAATAATTAATGCTCAAACAGCACTTATAAGACAAATTGCGAAGGTTGCTTTTTATATTAATTTTTCTGCATTTTTGATATGTGACTTTAGGAAGCATTTGAAATATGACTTTATAGATTAATCAAGAAAGAGACATGTTCTATATGGCAAAAATACAATTCTCTTCCATCCTCACACATCCTTCCATCACCTTGGGGTAAATGTAATCATGATTATTTCAGTATCTAATAATTATTTTAATGTATTTTGTCAATAAGTACCAGATTATCATAATAAATAAATCCTAAAGTCACAAAAGTTCAAAGGATAATTTCCATCTGGTGCAGCATTTTAGTTGCTTTAGACGGTTTCAAATCAGTTATTTCATTTAATCTTTATAACAACTATGTGACATATATGAGTACCTGTAGGCATTATTTTATATATTAAATATTTGTTGAAAATAGGCATTAATTTCTCAAT
Source organism: Lepilemur ruficaudatus (assembly GCA_963574885.1). Lineage (NCBI taxonomy): Eukaryota > Metazoa > Chordata > Mammalia > Primates > Lepilemuridae > Lepilemur > Lepilemur ruficaudatus. The sequence goes on along the minus strand of CAUYRT010063235.1, from coordinate 3,321 downwards.
TTATAAATCCTCTAGATAACTGTGTTTTAAGAAGGTGGCCAAAGGTCCCCCATGTGAAAAGGAAAAGTGTTTGCAAAGTAAAAGAGAGAGACAGAAAGAGATGGACTTGGCATCCATTACTTAAGTGTGAAATGATGGACATGCTATGGCATCATAAAATCAAAGAAATTGAGGGGTAGGGACAGGTGCTGTTTAATAGCAGAAGGTTGAAGTATGACAATTTTAGTCATTTGTTAACAAAATGCGGTTTCATGAAATATATCTACGTGTGTGTGTGTGTATATATATCTGGAATAAATTTATGACTTCCCTGGATGTTCCTTAAATAGCCTATTTTGAGTTTTAGATATGAAAGAATAAGTTATATCTTTTATTAATTTCTCTTCTCATGAATTGATAATACAGTACAGGTCTAACCAGAAAAAACAGATGGTATTATATTTATCATACTAATGTTTAAACTATTTAGGAAGACCAAATAATATTTTACAATTGATTTCTCAGCTCCTTAAGCTTAAGTACTAATTTCAATATCTGCTCAAAGTATTTTATCATATTATTCCCCTATATACATGGCTTAGTTTTTATTTTTATTAGTGTTAAGCAACTAAGTTTTCAGAATTATGATGTAATAAAGTCAACAGTTAAAAGCAAATTAAATATATCACCAGAATTTTGGAAATGGTGGTTAAAAACAAGACCCCGGTAGATAGTCTGAAAAACAAACCAAGGTAAGATATTAGTTATCAGAAAGTGAAGTTTGAAGAGAGCAAAAATGGTCAACTAGAGACACAGCTTGTCAGATTGTCCTGGCAGAAGAGTAGAGTATTGGACTGAGGAGAGCAGAGAACAATTACTGCATGGATGAGGACCATGGGGAGAGACAGCAGAGGAGTCTGGGGACCCCATCAAGAGGAGCTGGGAAGCTGAGAGAGAAGATAGAAAAGAGAGATCAGTGGCATGAACCAAATCCAGAGAGGCCCAGATCCCAGTGAAAGGATAAGAGGGGGCTCCCTTCCCTCAACCGGGTGCCTCAGGACAGCAGGGAGTCACAGGGCGCTCATCCCACAGCGGAGTGTCTCCAGGGATCAGAAAGCCAGCATTCCTGCATCTGGATGCCTCCTCCTCTGCACCTCCTTCACTCCTTCCTTCTCAAAAAGTAGTTTTGGCTCTAGCTGGCTTGTAGCTACAGCCCCTCCTTTCCCATATCAACCACAAAAGTGCTCCCTGCTAAAAGATTTATCTCCCTGCAAGGGGTTTGGATTCGCAGCTGAACCTGCCTCAGAGAGGGTAGCCACAGTGGAGGTGGCTCAGACAGGTGGGCAGGACCTTATGACTCCCCCAAACATGAGAGCAGTGCAGGGAGACCGCAGCCCCTCCCTCCACAATAGTGGCCACTAGAATAGTCTGTGCTGAGAGACCTGCTTTTCAGTGCAGGGGGCCGCTCCCACTCCCATATCTCCACCCCCACTTGCAGGACAGCCGCAGTTTGCAATCTTCCTGCACAGAGGCGTTTGTCGTGTTCACTCTCTGGCGGCTCAGAAAGATGGCTGAACCTGATGCCTCCTGGTCAAGAGGGCGGGGCAGGGAGACATAGGGAAGAGGTCACAGTTCCAGGTTCGGGTGGCAAGACAGCCCTTGTGGCCATACCCAGTAGGAGGATATGGAGGGTGGGGAAGATCTGTGCACCCCCGGCTGGAGAATCGCCATACTGGAGAAGGCTGCAACACAGGGTCTGAATTAGCATAGCCCTTGGTTTCCCTGGCAACTGAATGCCTCTGGTGTGAAGGCTGAACCTGCAGCAGCCCCTCTCACCACTCTCATCAATAGGGATCCAAGAGACTCATAAGCCACCACTACTCCCCTGGTGGGAGTGTGCCCCTGGCAGGGACCTCTGGGGATAGAGAGGCCTACCTCCATCACCTTGGGGTCTAGTGGTAGAAAAGGGGTGGACAATTGGAGATAACCCTACCCGCCAGTGTCATGTGGATATGCATGCCAGACGGTCAGATGCATGAACTGTGGGGTGGCTCAAGAGCCGGTCTTTAGCAAAGAAGGAATGCCGATGGACCAATCAGACGGCAGAGTGCTGTGGAGCTCCAGGGAAAAAATAGGGAAGATGCATGCTCCACCTCACAGAGAAACTGGGCTAGTGGATAGGGACGGAAAAAGTCTGGCTACGAGCCTTAGCAATCACATGATTAAGCGCCTCCCATCATGAATAGCTCTGCCTGCTTGGAGACATAGGCCTGCACTCCATATCAGCAGATGTCCTAGCAGCCTGATAAGCAACCTCTGAGCCCTGCTGAGGTTTAGCAAACCTCCTTACTGAGGCTCTCACATCCCAGCCACAGTCTATCTTGCTCTGCCCCCCATCTCAGGGGGACTAGGGACCAAGCAATCCCCTGGGAGCTACGGGGTCCCTCCTAAAGCTCGAGACATTCATATACCCCACCTGGGGGACCAGAGCCTACCATGGGCACAAAAGATTACCTTGGCAAGTGGCTCCTCCACACAAACTACAATCAATGACAGTGGGAACAATCCCATAGCTAAACATACTGCCTTCCAGTTCAAGCAATTAGGGAGCTGTGGATTTGTCCCCTCAAATACAATTCACCAGATTGGAGATTCAGCTAGGGGACTAAATTCTATACTCCATTGAGAAGAGGTAAAGACAACAGGTCAGAGCTAGCCTTAGAGGTTCATTAAACCTGCTAAACGACCCCAAAGGCAACCCAGGACCAGCACTCCTCTCCCTGGAAAAATCAGGGATCAATCTGGGACATATTCTCCAAACAGAAAATAAGCAAAGAAACAATGGACTTAAACAGAACTCTAGAACAAATGGGCCTAACAGACATTTACAGAACATTCTATTCCAAAAATAATGAATATACATTCTTCTCATTAGCTCATGGAACTTTCTCTAAAATTGGTCACATCCTAGACTACACAACAGGTCTCTACAAATTTACAAAAATAGAAATTATACCATATATCTTCTCAGACCACAGTAGAATAAAATTAGAAATCAATTCTAACAGAAATACTAATTTCTACACAAATCCATGGAAAGTAAACAACCTGTGACTGTAAACATTATACTGTAAATGCTTTGTAGTTTTCCCCCAATAAAAAAGAAAAAAAAAAAAAAGAAGACAGACTAATGGACAACAAACATATGAAAAATTGCTCAACCTCTCTAATCATCAGGGAAATGCAAATCAAAACCACAATGAGATATCACTTATCTCCAGTGAGAATGGCCTATATCAAAAAGTCCAAAAAAAAAAATGTTGGCATGGATGCAGAAAGATA
>CAUYRT010063233.1:0-10185 GCA_963574885.1 Lepilemur ruficaudatus | reverse complement strand
ACACTTCTACATTGCTGGTGGGACTGCAAACTAGCACAACCTCTGTGGAAAGCAATATGAAGATACCTTAAAGTGATACAAGTAGATCTACCATTTGATCCAGCAATCCCACTACTGGGCATCTACCCAAAAGAACAAAAGACATTCTATAAAAAAGATATCTGCACTCAAGTGTTTACAGAAGCACAATTCACAATCGTAATACACGAGTGGATTAATAATGAGTGGTATATGTATACCACGGAGTACTATTCAGCTATAAGAAGCAATGGTGATATAGCACCTCTTGTATTTTCCTGGATAGAGCTAGAACCCATTCTACTAAGTGAAGTATCCCAAGAACGGAAAAATAAGCACCACATGTACTCACCAGCAAATTGGTATTAACTGATCAACACCTAAGTGGACATATAGGAAGAACATTTATTGGGCATCGAGCAGACTGGAGCAGGGAGGAAGGGGTGAGTATATATATACATAATAAGTGCGATGCACACCGTCTGGGGGATGGACGCACTTGAAGCTCTGACTGGGGCAGGGGTGGTGGGGAGCAGCAAGGCAATATACGTAACCTAAACATTTGTACCCCCATAATATGCTGAAATAAAAAAATGTGGTATATATACTCAATGGAATACTGTTCAGCCATAAAAACAAATGAAATCATGACTTTTGTAGAATGTGGATGGAACTGAAGGCCCTTATCTTAAGTGAAACAAGTCAGACACAGAAAAATAAATATCACATGTTCTCACTTATAAATGAGAGCTAAATAATGTGTACACATGGATGTAGAGAGTGGAATGATAGACAATGGAGACTCAGAAGGGTGAGAGGGTGGGAGGTGGATAATGAGAAATGATTTAATGGGTACAATGTGTGTTATTCAGGTGATGAGTATCTTAAAAGCCCTGACATTACCACTATGCAATCTATGTATGTAAGAAAATTGCACTTGTACCTCATAAGTTTACACAAATTTTTTTTTAAATTGGAATGCTGATATAACAAAATGTAAAATAAGCAGCACTGGCTCGAAGACCAGGTAGCAAGCAAAGCATGGAGAAGCAGCAAAGAAAACTTTAGCCAACTCTAAAACATGGCAAGCAAATAATTAGCAAACGCTGGAAACGCGATGAAGAACCTGCTCTAGCAGGCTGGGAAAATGACACCCCATATTATGTAACAAAGAAACAATTGGCAAAACTATCACATACAGTAAACTCAGAATATAACCTAATCAAATTGTGGGCCTTGGCAAGATGGCTTCCAGGTAGAATACTGAAAGTCAATTGACTTGTTTTAGCTGTTTATGATAAGGTATAGGAAGAGAGAGACAAGCTAGTGGAAGAACTCTCCGGTTTGCAAGCTGAATTTAGACGATACGTAGAGGACCAGAATTTATTGGGTTCAACAATAAAGCTGTTTCTTATTTCCAGTCTCTCAAGTCAGTAAAAGATTCTCAAGTAAGAAACAGCTTCAGGATAAAGATCAAATCAAGAAGCCCCTGCAAGCCCATTTGTTAATACCTTGAAAGTTTTAAGGCAGTGACTAATAGATCCTCTCAGCTATACAAAGTGTTTTCATGAAAACAATTTTCCCACAGTAGCCTGACATGGCTCCCAAAGGAGAACGAGGCCTGTCTCAGAATAGTACATGGTACTTTTATTAAATGGAGTAGACCTGAATCAGATTCTTAGAGAACCCACAGAGATTTCAGGAGAGTTGTGCTGATGAAAGTGAAGCCAATCGGACTAAAATGGACTGAGACACCTAAAAATGAAGAAAAGCCTCTGGGCTCCCAGCTTTCTGTGAGGAAGGAACAGGCTGGGAATGTTACTCAGCTGCAAATGCCAGCCATTTCTTATGGAAATCAAAGATGTCTTAGAAAGAGGAGCTAAGAGCCACAAAGAACAGTAGACCAGGGAGCTGTGCCCAGAGAGCAGAACCCAGCCTTGATCCCAAAGGCAGTGCTCCCTGGCAGCACGTGTCCAGTTGGATTTCAGAATTGCTGTGGACTAGTACATACGATGAGATTCCTGTTATTTTTCTTTTCCCTTTTGCACAGAAATATCTACTGTGGTTATTCTGACCCTATCTTACCAGAGGGCCATGTAATTTGTCTTTTTAATTCATAGGTCTTTGGATCAAGAAGATCCTTCCCAGAGGAGCACCATGTGGACCTGACACATATCACAAGATCCTAGACTTTAAGCCTGATGTGGTAATTAGGATGAGATTTCTGGGGTCCCGAGTTGAGAATATTTTGCATGTGAGAAGAATGTGAATAATTGATGATCAGAAGGCAGGCTATACACTAATTGTAATAACAGCCACAATTTCTTTTTCTCCCAGTATGCAGGCCCCTTTACAATGTGACTTTGTAGCTACTCCCATTAACAGGTAGAATCTATTTCACCCCTCAAATCTGGGATTGACCATGTCACTTGCTTTGGCAAATAGGACATTAGCAAATGCAACACAGCAGAGACTTGAAAAAGCACCTGTGCATTGGGGTTTGCCCTCTTTCTTGTTCTACTTAGAATTCTGAGAGTGTCATGTGAACAAACTCAAGCTAGCCTCCCAGAGGATTAGAAGCCATGTGGAAGGGAAACACAGTCGTCTATCCCCAGCTGGCAGCCTGCCAGCCAGCAGACACGTGCATGAAGCCATCTTAGAACATCAGCCACCAGCCACTCTACCAGCTACTGCAGAACTGACTGGCTGAGCTCAGTCCCTAGGTCAGTCCTTGTCACAATATGCATTGCGAGCTAAAAAATGTGGGGTTTAAACCACTAATTTAAGCGGGTTATTATACAACAAAGGCTAATTTGTACACCAAATAAGAAATGCTTGTTGAGCATTTGCTATATGGAGGTCACAATTTTAGGAGACGGAAAATAGAAAATATAAGACACAATCTCTGCCTATTCTCAATAATTAGTAATTTAGGTTTAGAAAAATATTTAAAAGAAAACGAATAATACATGGCAGAAGTAGAAGGGTCTTATCAGTTGAATAGGCATCAGATGCTTTAAGAAAATAGAAGAGCAAAAGAGAGGTCGAGGGAGACTTTATAGAGGAAGTGAGATTTTAGCTGTTTGACAAAAAGTCACTGTGAACGGTGGAAGCAAGGCGAGGAAGGAGGAATGTACAAAGCAGGTGAGTGGTGGAACATGGGGCCTCTTTAGAGGACCTAACCTCTGCCCCAACAATCAGCAGAACCCTGCTGTATCCAGGGGACTAGTAAATATAGCCAGCCTTTATCTGCCCTCCCTTCTTCAAGCCAAAACCCAAGACTGCTGGGAGCACACCCAGATGGTGCTACCAGATAAGGGAGACCACCTGTCAACCCATCCCAGATCCCAAAACCTGTTCTCAGGCTTTCTCACTGAGCTCCACTCCTACCCACTTCCTGGTGCCCAGCTTCAACCCTGGCCCTTACTCCTGCCTGATCCTCTCTGCCCTCCATGGCCATTCCGAAGTTGTTGTCTCAGCAGATGCCTCAATATGCCTTAAGCTTCTATCCTCTGAACCTACCCCATGTCCCCTGATTTGGCCTCATGTCCAGATATCCAGATTTTGGCTTCCTGTGGGACTCATTGTAACCCCATCGCTTCCTCTACATGTGAACTCAGTGCAACAAATGGCTATCAAACACTTGTTTGGTGAAAGGCTCTAGTCCCTGTGGTACAGGAAGATCAAGTAAGAGCTCCTGCTCTCTAGAAATTTAGGAAAAAAGCCCTAAGAGGGCTATAGAAGCTGTAGTAGATTGTTTGCAAATATGGCTGCAAGGGTTCCTCCCATCCCTGCAGGCATGGATCCTTTGGAATGAGACCTTGTAGGTCCTCTCATCAAGAGAATCTAGTTTTCCATCTCTTTAATTTTGGCCGACTTGTGACTGACTTTGACTGATAGAATGCAACAGAAATGGTGTTGCATGATATCTGAGCCACGGTGTCAAGAACCTTGCACATTCTGCTTTCACCCTCTCAGAAGGTTGTGCTACCATGTGAGGAAGCTCAGGTTAGCCTACTGGGGAATAAGTTCACATGCCACAGAGATGAGCCAGCCCAACCTAAGCCCCCCAGATAACTGCAGAGACATGAGTAACCCCAAGCGAGACCAGCAGAAGATCATCCATCTGATACCAGCTCCAACTGCTGACACACAGGATCATAAGCAACTAACATCATAGTTCTTTTTAAACCACTAAATGCTGGGTATTTTGTTATACAGAAAGAGGTAACTAATACAGAAGCACAGGGAAGAAGAGATTAATTCTACCTGTGAGAATATTACTTATGCTTTCCACAGATAATTGCATGCTATTAACAGGTGTTTCTTTGGCTAAATAAGGTTCTGACTTGTTAGGATTTCAGGCTGGATTACAAAGTGAGATAATGGGGGCTAGATAATCAGCGTTAAATAGCCCACTCCTAGCCGGCAGCCAGCCTGAGTGAGGAAGGAGCGGTCTTCCTCTCGGCTGCATCTGATTTTCGTCCATCTCGTCCTTAGTTCTGGACCCACAAATTATTTTGAAGCACTAGTGTGTTGAAAATGACTCCCACATCAGTAACAGGCAAGAAAAGAAAGGACCTGACTTGAATGAAGACTTTCAGCACAGAAGTATATCCATTTGATGTGTACAAAAGAGACCAGCATTATTCTAGCCAGGTAATAAGACTTGGAATCAAAAATTTACCCCTCTCATTCCTTTACTTTCCAAATAAAGATGTTTTTCTGTTCTCTGCTGAAACTTTGTTTTCTATCTTAAGCACACAAAAGGGAAACTATCTGTCATCTCCATCAAACAAATATGAAATGAGTGTTTCAAAGTTCATACAGCAAGAAAAAGTCATTATTCTAGTCTATTCTTATAGCAGGGTATCAAACAAGCCCATTCTCCCCAGAAGTGACAGAAGAACTACTACTGAAGACAACTAACACTAGAAATAGCCTACGAAGAATATACAGGGTAAGATAAAGGCCCCAAAGAGGAGTCATAGCCCAAAATCTAGGAAGGGACCACCACCACTCTTTATAACCAAAAATAATTGTAGCTATGCCTCCCAGGAAGTACAATTCAGGATCTGGGGATCATAAATTTTGCATGAGCCACCTATAATCTTCCCAAAGCAAGAAAGGATAGCATACCCACAGAAGGGAAAAGGGAAAATAATCTATGAACTGTGGCCAATTCCCTTCTACCCTCTAAGCAGGGAGCTTTCTTTGGCTTTTCTGAGAAAGATGTGCAAGCTGAGAGGGGGCTGAAATGGTCAGGGTAAGGGTAAGGTTGTAGACACAAAGAGGGAACAGAAGAGAGGTGAGACAAGGCAGACTGAGAACAGAGATGCCCGACGGAGAATTTTAAGGCTGTGTGACCTACACAGCCTGTCTCCCCTTAAAGCCTTCAGCAAACCTACCTTCTGTCTGATGCTTTGAGTACTGGATTTGAATTTTTTCATTGAAATTCCTCAAAAAGGGTATGGGGCAAGGGCATAGGCTGCCCAATTCCACTTGGGTTGTACTAATTAGGGCTTTCCCTATATATCCCTCTACTCCCCTGAGACTCTAGGTCAGAAACAGATCCCAGCCACCCGACCACTGCCTTCTTTGCCTCACTTCCACTTGGCCTCCCAAGGCACAGAAGTGGGGTGAGGCTCCCCTTCAGAGCACGGGCCCACCTTTCTCATTGAATGAGTGAAGGGATGAAAAGAAGTAAAGCAATGCAAATAGAAAGCAGACAGAGGGAAAAAGGAAGGCAGAACTTTAAACTTCACACCTTTATTTCCCCCATTTATTTGTGATGCTAACTTCATCAAAAGCCCAGATTCCTTATACACCTAGATCGTCTTAGAATTCTCTATCCTGTTCCATTAGGTCTGCTCTGCCCTGACTTTGCTCTTCTTTTCAGAATTGACTTAGCTTTTCTTAGACTTTTATTCATTCTTCCATACAAATTTATTTTAAAATTGAATGTATAGTCTATTCCATTTCTATGTTTATTAAGCATGTGGTCTCCCAAGAGACCCTTCTTCACAGAAGGGAATGCCCTGGGCAGAACAATGCGAACCGGCACATTCAAGCAGATAAATCAGAAACATGGAATTTTGGCTGCCACCCAACAAAAGAGCAATAAAATTGCTTTTATGAACCTGAAAATCCAATTTTAGAGCCTGATGAGTCCACTGAGGTGCAGCTGCCCCGTGAGATCCTTCCATGAACAGCTTACCTTACTGTACTGCAGTTCCCGGTATTTTGAACTATAAACTCCTCAGAGACCATGGGGTTTGAAGGGGAGCTTAGTACCGGTCACCACAGGCCAGCTCCATGGTGGTGGCAGTGTTAATGCACCTTAGCTGAGCACACATTTTGGACCTGATTACCCACAGTCTTAGAAGGGAGGAGTTGATAGCTTAATCCAAAACATTTGATTTTGTGGTACATGTATTGTAACTGTTTTTACAGCTAATTTTCCTTCCTAATTCTGCTTTGCTTAGGGTAATTTGAAGTATGTTTCTTTTCTTGAACACACACCAGAAGAACTATTGGGAAAAGTAACCTGGGTTCCAACCTACCTAAGGGCAAAATTTTCCTTTAGACTCTCAGATTCGAGATGGTGATTTGAGCCCCCAGATTGACTTTTCACTCCCTACATACCGTTAAAAGGGTCAAGGAAATCTGTTAATAAAAACTAAGACCTCTGTCGCAAAGCTGGAATACAGGGAAGGGTGTCAACGGAGAGTTAAAATGAAACTTTTAAATTATGCAGCAGTACAAGATCCGATCGAAATCAAAGTCCATCAGCGTGGAAGAGGCAGCCCCTTCCACAGGCAAATAAGAAGCCCCTGAGAAGAAATGAGCCAATTTCCTCAATAAACCCTGACAGGGGTTTGGGAATCAAGTAGAATCCACAGCAACTTCTGGGTTCTCTGACAGAACGTTTTTCTCCTCTCTTTTTTGGTCCCCTTTTTCCCTCCCCCAACTACTATTTTCATTTATTTACTTGTTTACTCAGTGAATATTTGTTGAGCACCTCTTCTGAGCCAGGAACTGCTCTAAGGACTGAGGATACAGGAACGAACAAAGCAGACAGGTCTACGCTCTCGTGGAGCAAATATTCTAATGAAGAGACAAATGATAAAAATACCAGAAAACACCAGATAATGCTAAAATGCTCTAAAACAGTGAAAGAGTGATTTGGTAGAGATTGTGAGGCTTCGTTGGATTGGCTGGTCAAGAAAGACCTGTTTGAGGAGGTACTGTTTAAACTGAATACCAAGGAGGCAGCTCTGTGGCGGTCAGAAGGAATAGCATTCCAAGCAGGGGAAACAGGCGGTGCAAAGGCCCTGTGACACAAACCAGCTTGGCATGTCCGCAGTCTCAGTTTAGACATCACTTCCTGCAGTGCATATTCCCAATCTAATTCACACACACACACACACACACACAGCTGGATTCTGCGTTCTCAAAGCACCCTGTTCTTTCTTTACTACAATATTATCACTCTACGTTAAAATTGCTTGCCAACTTTCCCATAACTTCCCCTGAAGTTGCTCTCTAACGGAAGAGACTATGTTACAGTCTCAGCACCAAACAAGGTCTAGACATGGAAGATAACCAATCAATACTGTCTAGTGAATGAACTAATCATTACTCCAACGCCATTCTTCCAAGTCCAGCACTCTTTTCATTGTAAAACATCACCTCTCCAAAAAATGGGGACTATTACTGAAGTAAAAACCTTAGCTTATTTTTATTATTTTGTTTTTACTTCTTCCATCTTAAAATTTCCATCAGTTCATATTTGGCTAATAATTAAATTTTTGACCTTCTTATTAAGCTCTTATATATTTTGGGGAACAATGGAGAAAGAGATATTGCCCAATCTGGTTCTACTTTTTAAATTTTTAAGAAACAACCTTTCTAGTTTTCTTAATACAGTTTTCCCTTATCATCGCTTCTGTAAACAGCAGCCAAAAATATCTCCATACACTTGTTTCTACAACTAAAGGACATCATTCCCTAATGCCTCCTTCTGCTTTTTTCCCTTCTTTTGATAAAACCCAGTGTCTGACTTTATTATCATGATTAGTCTGATTTTTAAGTCCCCAGTCACTTCCCTCAAATATTCACGCTTTTATCACTTCACTCTGCTAGCAAGTCGTCTACGTGTTGACTTTACCTAAATTCAAACTCATTCACTCTGTAGTCTCCAGACCGAGTAATTCCACATTCACACGCAGCAACCAGAGTGCTCCCAGGTGCCTGCTGCAATAAACACTGCAATCAAGTCATTTGATTTTACTTTCCCAGGTTCCTAAGCTCATAACTCTCTCCTGCATATACAAGAGTCTAATAAAAGAGAGAAATTTGCAATGCCTACAGCACAGACATGCAAAAATGAGAAAGAGCAGTTATCATGCCACAATCTCAGAGCTTGCTGTGTTCTCACGCACCTCCACACACATTATTTCGTTTGACATTCACAGCATGGCGTGGTACATCTAAAACGCATTACTTGATCCCTGTTTGAAAAATGAAAAAAACTGCCAAGCTCAGAGAGGTTAAAAGAATGGCCAAATACAGCTAGTATTTGGTGGTGTTTATTCAATTATTCAACAAACATTCACCAGCACCTACTATATGCCAGGCCCTAGTCTAGTGCTGGAGATAATTACTTTGACCAAGGCAAACAACATCCCCACTCTCATGACACTTACATTTTAGTGCAGTAAGATTATAAAAATGTAGTCAATCAATCTATAAGAAATTTTCACAAAATTACTAAGTGCTATTTTAAATATATACACTATGACAGAGTGCTAGGACAGGAGTTGGGGGAGTGGTGCCACTTGAAGTTGGGTGGTCGGAGGGGACCTCCTTGAGGATCCTTTTGAGTTGAAACCTGGAAGAAGAGGAGCCAGTCATGCAAAGATATGAGAGAAAAGAGTTCCAGGAACAGGGAGAACAAGTGCACAGCCCTGGCCTGGAGGTGGCATAGAGCTTGGTGTTTAACAGACAGAGAGAAGAGGCTGGTTCCGAGGCCCAATCATTTGAGTCAACATCTCTATGATTCCCTAGGTCTTTTCGTCCTGGTCACAAGGTGGCCGTGATGGTTCCAGACATTATGTCCACATTCATGGAGATGTGATTGGAGAAGGGTCCAGTGCTAGCCAGCTCCATCATCTCCTTCCAATAGGAAAGGAAAAGAAAAATGTCCTCAGAAACACTGAGCAAAATTGTATTTGGTATTATTGGCCTGAAGTGGTTCAGAAACACTCCTCACCCACCCATCCAGCAGTGAAGTAGGCTGGGAAAGCAGGGATTTGTTATGATGGGCTTAGATTCGTCTTGTTCCATCCCCTGGGAATATTGGCATCCTGGCAAAAATGAAACTTCTGCTGGTAAGAAGGGGAGGAAATGACTATTAGGTCATAACAGGACAGTCAGGGTGGAAGGAGAAGTAAAGATGAAGTCAGGGAAATGGAGAGAGATCAGAGAATATTGGGTCTTGTAAACCACAGTAAATAGTTAGATTTTTTTTCTAAATGCCATGTAAAATCATGAAGCAGGTAAATAGAAGTTTGTGACATGGTCTGATTTACATGCTTAAGAGATCATTGTGGTTACCATATAAAAAATAATTTGTAGATGGAAAGAGTAGAAACAAGGACTCAAATTAGAGGCAGTTGCAGTAGTGCAGGTAAGAGGTGATGGTGGCTCAACTAGGGTGGCAGCAACAGAGACACAGAGAAGTGGGTGGACTCTGTATTTTTGAAGCTATGGCTGGGAGGACTTGCTGACATAGCAGACAGGGGTCAAGGCTGGAAAGAAACAAACCAAAACCTATGGTTTGAACCTCATAGATCCATTATAACACCATTTACAAAGGAATGACTGAAAAACAAGCTCAGTGAGAGAAGAAAAAAGGGCCAGCCCCCACCACCACCAGGATTCACTCCAGCACTTTCTTTTCTAGTCAGTGCCTATGACCAGTAATCAAGTCAAAATATAACCCATCCAGAAAGTACTGGGCCTGCATGCTTGAAATGTAGTTGGGGATGGGAATTAGGGGTCCTAATAGGGGGAAGGAAATGCTCTTCGAACTTTGTCTATAATGTTCTATAATGATTATTTAAGGTCAATGTGAAATTGTTTTCCTTCTGAAATTGATTCCAT
>CAUYRT010063231.1:0-49118 GCA_963574885.1 Lepilemur ruficaudatus | reverse complement strand
AATTGGACAACTAAAAATATATAGAAAAAATTAGCCGGGCATGGTGGCGCATGCCTGTAGTCCCAGCTACTCGGGAGGCTGAGGCAGTAGGATCACTTGAGCCCAGGAGTTTGAGGTTGCTGTGAGCAAGGCTGACGCCACAGCACTCACTCTAGCCCGGGCAGCAGAGTGAGACTCTGTCTCAAAAAATAAAATAAAATAAAATAAAATGACTTGGCATGAACACAGAAAGATAGAATCATATGAATCCTTAGCATCTACACTTACTTTGCTAATCATTTGATATTTTCTACTTAAAGTGAAATAGCCTAGAATACCCCACACCACTGCAAAATATTCTTCTAGCGTTCTCACTTATTGCCTCAACAGTTTATGTTTTAAAAATAACTTACCTTTTTTTAAACATCTTTCTACATAACTTCACTAATATTCAAGTTTAGAAAATGTGGCTTCTTTAAAGCACACTATTCATATTTTGGCACATTGAAAAGCACAGAATATCTAAAGATACATTAACATGATGATGTGAGATATTTCATTCCATGATCCTTTTATTTTCTGAAAGCCTAGATCATAGAGGGAACTAATTGAAGGGAGGATTAAGAAGACAGTGTAATATTGCATCTCATGAATTTTTAGAAGAGGGTTAGTTTTCTTGCTCTAGGTTGGACCCAGATATCACTTCAGTGGTATAGTGGAATTCAAGTGAACACAATGTTTTCTAAAATTCTGGCAGGCAAAAGTTATTATATTAGTTTTATGTTATCTGGTGCTGTCAGGGACCATAGCTACTAAAAATAATTAGATCTTACTGTAGCACCTTCCAAGTAGAGCAATGTTTTTGAGAGGAGAATGGGCATATATTGCTTTTAAAATACTCCTTTGCCCCCAGAATTAACATTGACAAGGAGCATATTTTCAGAGGGAGTGAATTCTCTGAATACTGATTTCACTTGAGATTGCTGTTTATTAATATTTGTTCATGCTTTTAGTAGAATAAGAATCAAAGTTATGTTCTTGCCCATTTTTCAGAGCCATCATTTAAATCAACAAGAACAGTTATTGGTGAATTTAGAACATACCTCAATATAACCCAACAAACACAAAACATGTTTTATTATTTGGTTTAGTAAAACATATTTCCTCCCATTTTTCTTTCACCTAACTTGCCCTTCCTGTGAAATGTTATCATAGTTTTTTTATTTTTTGAAGAAAAATCTGCCTGTGTATTTAAGCAGAGACGTATCTGCTCAAAACTGGCTTTAATCTCTCTGAGAAAACAGGCTTTCGAACCAAAATTTATGTGTTATAGCTTCATGTCAAAACATTAAATGAACCTTTTAATATTTGTTGATGACTGTCATTACAAGAAAAACATACGACATTGTTGGTTGAAATGTCTCATAATTACGCAAAGACAGAGAAATACCATAGTTGTGACAATACTAGTACTTGTAATACACAGTCAAGATATAATGCATCATGGCCTGCTTTTTAATTTATTATGACACCATTTTTTGTCACAGTCTTCAAAAGGCTGCACCTTTTTCATGTCTGGATCATGTAAGAATGGTGCCATTTTTTCCCTTAACAGACAGTGAAATGTCACTGGTAAATCATTACCCTCATCCTCTCAAATAACTCAAAGCATGCCTGTCAAAAATGCAGAAAGGAATTCACATGATTACAAATAGGCTTATCATCACCCATCTCAGGAAACAGTGAATAGGGCCAAGTAGACAGGTGTATCAAACTAATTTTAAGCCAGGAGAGGAGCAGCTTTCACCAGGTTGAACATGTTGTCCATTGAACATGACAATAACCCTCCAAAGTCCATACTGCATAGGTGATTCTCTTTATATTTCTTATGGTGATTATAAACATAAGTTGAGTCATCTAGAGCCTCCAAATCAGCTTTTCTCATAAATAAACATGCATATTTTGTTAGAAATCTTAACATATTTTATGTGTCTAGAAATTTACAGAGTTATTTGGACCCCCTGGCTTTGTATTTTAGCCAACCAGCATCCCAGCCATAATCATTCATTGTCTTCATTCCTGAGCCATATAACAAAAGCAGACGGGAATGATGCTGTATCTAGTTTGTTGTACTATATGCTAATTCTCTTCAAGCCAGAATGTTGTTAACTGTGCCAAGCACATATCCCTTGTTTGGTTTTTCCTTTGCATAATTTCTTCAGTTAAAGATTCAAGTGAATCTCAGAGTGGATTTATATACCTGTTTGAAATAGTCACTGACTTTTCATTGGTAAATGTGCCCTTTCATTTGTATGAGAAGCCAAAAGCAATTAGTATTCTAGTTGAGTTCAGATTATAGCAAATGATATAAGCATATGGCCAAACATTCTTTTAATGCCAGATTCTACTTACTAGTTTTCACTTCTACGGTCAATACAGAAATCAATTCCATCAAAAAGGAAAATTCAATAAGAAAATCCTTTACTATATAACTGTAATTATAGATGAGCAATTTCTTTTGTAAAAGAAAAGAGCAGAAATATAAATAGTAACTCCCTTATAGATCATTCAATAGGACATGAAATAGCTATACAAACAAAAATGGCTATATTTTCATTATTCCTTACATAGAAACTCACAAAGGAGGGATTTGAATATTCTTTTTTCCTAAACAAATCATTGTGATATGTCATCATGGTAGTGTACATACAAGAAAGGAAAGGCATTGTAAATATGTTAGATTTAGCAATATTTAAAAGCTGGATGTTCTTCCTCCAATACATTGATTCAATCATTAAAGCTGCCATCTGTGAGCTGTTGTAGAAAATATTGAACTGAGCTGCCCCTGATGTCTTTGGCTCTATAGAAACTACATTCTCACTGTCTGGGTTACCTGTTTAATGTCCTGATTACCAGTACTTGCCTCATGTGAATTCTGCTTAAACATACTTAGTCAACATATTATTGACTTTGTATGAAAAACAGAAAATTGTTAGAGAATGTGTTATATTTCATTCATTTTATAATTCTTCCAAGGATGTTTTTGCCCTTGCTGTACAATTTAGAATTGTTATAATGTTGTGCTTTGGTTGGAATCCAGATCATGAACATGAAAAACAATTATTTTATTTATACAATAATTAATTGAGAGGATTTAATATGTTAAATAAAGCACTGAATTTTTGTAGAGTTAAATTCTAGTGACTTTAACCTTAGCATTCTTATTCAGATCAAGAAAACTAACTAGCCTGTTTTCCATCACCTTCTTCACCCCTACCTAACCCTTTCATCCCTCAATGCACGGTCACTCCACAGTCTTCCAAAAATGCTTTCTTCAGGGAAGAGGGGAGCCTGGTGGGTGATTCAGCACAAAAACAGAGTTGCATATTCACTTCCACCAATTCATGTGGGCAAATTTTACTTAAAAAAAATATCTTGAGTCAAAATTTCATTATAAAGAAGGTATTAACAAAAATGAATTAAAAGAAAAATAATTGAGCATGAGATTAAACATTTGTAGTGTTTAAAAAATATATTATTAGGTAATAAAACTATTAGGCTGAATGGGTTAATTAATTCACACCTTTGGCCTTTTTTCTTCAAAGCACCATGCTTCATTCACATTTGTCCTCTTCTTGGAAGGAGATCCAGCTTGAAATGATGTCAACACATCTAATTACTTGAACAAGGAATCTTAATGTAGACTGCATTGGCCCAGCATGTAGGGGGTTGATGAACTTATTAAGTGTGTGGTTGATGATATATATATATATGTATATATATATATATATACATATACATATATATATGTGTATATATATATATATATATATATCAAGTTCTCTAAAGAGCTCGTATGCCAAAGGGTTTAGGACCTTCTGTTTAGTACCAATAGAGGATTGGGGTGACTGACAATGAAAATTCATTGTTACCAAGTCCACAAATTCATTAGCCCATATTCTGTGTCCAAACCTGAAAGTAAACCCTTTCTCAATGTGTTTATTATGTTATCTCTCCGGTGACACCTCTTTTTTCAAGTCCCACTCACTGAGGGGCGTGACTGGTCCTAGTGTCCTGAACTAGAAACCTGGAGGTCATCTTTGCCTTTTCTTGCTTCATTTCTCCTAACCTCCAATCAACCAACCATGCTGTGTAGATTCAGCGTTATACATAGTTCTCAAATTTTGCAACTTCTTTCTGTCTTCAAATATCCCATCATTTCTCACTAAGATTATAGAATTTGTTTCCAAATGGATCTCTGCCTACAATCCTGGACAAGTGATTTTTCTAATGTACAAATCTGATTAAATCACCCCTCCTGCTGCTTAAAACCTCTATGCCTTCCATCTGTTCTCTAACAGAGATATTACCAAGTGGCACAAATGCAAAAATTCTCATGATGTAATGTGTGACATAAAGAATGAAGAGTATTTTATGATTTTATTCTCTTTCTGTTTTCATTTTTGTGATTAATTTCTGGCAACAGAATGGCCTATGTTTCAATGTTCTGTGACTTCTAAGTGACAATTCAGTATGTACACAGATGAAAAAATTTATCACATGGAAAATAGCCAAAAAGCCAACTTGAACTGCTAGGATAAGAGTGTTCCATGCCATGGCTTTCCAGAAGAAGTAATATTTCTTTGAGATCTTAAGGGATACCATATGAATAGGAGAAAGAGCATCCCAAGCAGAGGAGCTAACATATACAACTTATCACACTCTATATTGCCTGACAAACATCTAACTCTGACAGTAAATTATATGGTTTTTGAAGATAGAGACAATCTCACATGAAATGTCTGATATATACTCATGGAGTTGATTATTTGTGATGGATTGAATAAAAATGACCACAAACCTTTACTTCTCCTTATAATCACACCTTTACAATGTGACTTTGCAATGCCTCCCATTAGAGAGGGAGGCTAGTCACTCTCATTTTGACCCTGGCGTGCTTTTGTGGCTTCTTTTGGCCAATGGAATGCAGCAGAAGTGATATGTCAGTTCTGTGCCTAGGCCTCATGAGACAGTGCAAACTTCTCTCTTTCTCTTCTCAGCCCTACCCAATTGCTCTGTGAATATGCCTAGGCTGCTTTGCTGGAGGTGATTGATGACACAGGGGCAGAAATAACTCTTCCCAGCTGAGGCAATCATGGGCCAGTTAGACTTCAGTTGATCTGGCTGTTGATTGTAAGCACATGAATGGCCTCACCTAAACCAGAAGAACCTGCTAGCTGAGCCCAGCTCAAATTGTCAATCCGTAGAATCATGAGCTAAACAAGCCACTAGGCTTTGGGGTGGTTTGTTATGCATTAAAAGTTAGCTCATATACCCTTTAAACTTGTAAAGCAAAATCAATCTTGAGAAATAAATATTATGTTTAAACGTACCACATAAGACTGAGTTGACCGAATTGAATATAACATTAGTGCACTGCTGCCTGGACTGGATTTAAAATTACAAAGTTTTTTTACAACTTAGAGATGGGAAATGAATTGGTTATTTGGAAGTCAGTTTGTCTTTCTCTCTCTTTTCCCCTATGGAAGAACATTTTATACCCAGCTTTTCTTTTTATGCTTATTATTAGCAAGGAGTATCCTGGATAATAAGGACTTGATGAATTTTAATCAGATTTTTTACAATATTGGATATCTAAGAGCATTTTGAAAAATAAAATTTTAATATAAAATTTAATGCTATGAAATGTTTATGTATCTTCATACTTCAATAGATTCACTCTTTAATTAATTAACCAACTATTTAAGTAAACAGGCATTTAGTATAAGCTGGGTATACTGCTGGATTCTATTATGGGGAAATGAAGATAAGATAAGGCTTACAATTTACTGTGGGTGTCAGGCACATGACCTTGAATTATAAATTATGAACTATGACCTTGACCTTTGAATTGTAAACTATAATTCCAGGCAGAATAGACAAGAGCATCATAATAGAGATACAAGTAGGGAATGAAGAGGAAAATTATTCATCAAATTGAAGAGACCGAGAAAGACTTTCTGGAGTAGTTGGTTTCTAACCTACACTTTGAATGATTAGTGACAATTTCATAGGAAGAGAAGGTTGAAAGTCATTCTATACTGACATAACAAAACCATGGAAATGTTAGAGTATTTCATGTACCTAAACAATTGGGAGTAGAGAGATCCAAGAGGTTTAGGGGCTGAGTGATGGTAAAATATCAGTTCTTATATATTGACTTATTTCATACTTTTAAGAAGTAAATGTGAGATAAATTACAGAAAACCATGTAGCCACCTTTTCTGGGGGAAGAAAAGTAGAGCATTGAGGTACTTGGAGGGGACCTATGGTAAAATATTTTTTAAAAAAGAGATTTTACAGCACGTCCATAGGCTAAAAAGAATAGTCCAATAGACTGGAAAAGACCAAGGCTGTGGTTGTGAAAGTCACCCTTGTGTTCTGAGAGAAGTTCATGACTTGGCGGTAGGGGCAGGATCCAGACAAGCACAAATTGGGGGATTTGCTCTTGCAAGAAGCTGGGACATTTTCTCCATCCATACCTTTGAGAAATCATAGCTGAAGTCCACAGAGTAAGGGGAGTTTGTAGATTTGGTGCTGGGAAGACGTGAGCATTCTATGAACGGAATTTTAGAGGAATATGGGTCATCAGATCAATTTGTATATTCTTAAATCTTTGATGGCTGTTCTCTCCTGCAGTGCTCAGTGGTGAAGGGTTCTAGGGAAGGGTTGGATACACCAGTTCCATATGAATTATGACAGGTCACCGAATTACTTCCCCTCCTGCAATTCAGAATCACTTGCCCTTCGCATCGCCCTTCTATTTCTCCCCTAGATTGCTTTAGTGACCCCCTAATTGTTCTCCCTGCCATGAGTTTCTACTAACCTATTCTCCATACTGCAGCCAGAGCGATTTTTATAAAGCACATCTTATCAATTACTTTACTGCTAAAAAATATTGTTAAAAACTCTCCCATGCCCATAAGATCAAATTCAAATCTCTACCATGGGACCTGAGGCCTTTGCTGCCCATCTTTTCCACCTCATATACCACCTCTTCATGGCTACGGCTTGTGTGAAAATCAGGCTGACGTCCTTGCAGGTCCCCCAATGTCTCCTGCTGTTTTATGATCCTATGCCCTTGCCACAAGCTTCCCTCTGTCAGTAATGGCAGGTGTCCCCTTGTCTACAGGTGAATGAACTCCTCATTCAAGAATCGGCTCAAGTGTTATCTCTTCTGGGAAACCTTCCTTGCCCTTGCTGGCAGCATTAAGCAATTTTTCCCTTTGTGCTCACATAGTACCTTGTCTCACTGGTGTGATAGTAATTGATTGTGAAGCTCTGGAAGGCAGAGATTAGATCCTCTTTCATCTGGGTGTCTCCACTTCTAAAATAAGCACTCAGGAAATAACTCTGATCAATGCATAAACCACTGAATGAGAGAAATAGAAGTTTTGATGTTTCTAGTGTGGGTATGGGGATGCCATTGAATATGATAATAAAAACACAAGGTGATTCAAGTTTAGGTTATGGGAGATGAATGATAAGGATGGCTAAACAAGCAAAGCAAGGTAGGAGTTTGAGTAGTCAAGGCCCTTGAACAAAATGGGAGGAGATGCGGAAGAGTAGTCTGGGTCAAAACCTGAAGGACGTATAGGCATGATGCTTGAGGGGGTCACAACAACTTTATGTCTCTGTCTCTTCCCACTGGTCTTTAGCTTGTAAGTTTTTACGATATGTTGGGCAAATTTTCAATTATGTAACTAACAATATTATCTTAGCTCTGTCCTGTCAGAAGCAGATTTTTATTTCATCTCAACAATATATAAGATTATTTTAATTGATACATCATATTTACACATATTTAGGGGGTACATGTGACATTTTGATACACACATAGAATGTGTAATGATCAAGTCAGGGTATTTAGTATACCCATCACCTTGAGCATTTATCATTTCTTTGTGTTGGAAACATTTCAAATATTCTCTTCTAGTTATTTTGAAATATACAATACATTGTTGTTAACTATAGTCACCCTACTGTGCTATTGAGTATTAGGAGTTATTTCTTCTACATGTAAGATTTTAATGTTTCCCTGACTCAAGAGATACAATATTTTCTTGTGAGAAAGCAATTTCCATTTTTTTTGGTCTTTATTAGAAGATCTTACATTTAAAGAACAAGTACTCTCAACACGTTCATAGTATACAAATGTTTTGTATTTTTATTTTGTATGGTTTTCAAAATGTGGCATTGTGAGTCTATATTTAAAAATTCATTTAAGTGGAAAATCATACATGTAATTGAATTCAATTCACCTTAGAAGGAAGTAGCCAATGGTTCAGGTACTTTATATTATTGGTTTTCAAAATTATTACTGCTGTTATTTCCCAACAGTAAAGCCATCTTTTCAAAGAAAATTTTGTGAAGAACATCAATTGATAAAAGAGACAGAGGCCGAACTGGCCTGGTGGAAAGTAGAGGTGCTGGAGGGACATTCTCCTTGGCACAGAAGCCTTTGAGGACCCTTGGCAGAGCCATCCGACACTGCAGAGCACTTGTGATAAAGCACTTTCCTACAGCAGCACTAATTTGAATCGTATCATTTCTGTTTCCAGATTGCTTTTGTTGACCAGCACCACGTGGACTGTGGTGAGGCATCTACTCCACTCCACTCATAAAACAAAGGGCCGAGCATGGACCAAGAGTAAAACTGGGGGTGAAGCCACAGGATTAAAAATGTCTATGACATGAAGCCCCTTAAAGACATCATTTTTCTTTCTTGAAACTCTTGGGAAATTTGACTTTTAAAACAGCCTACACTGAAGGTGAAACCTCTGACCCTCAAAAATATAGTAGGCACCAGTTTCATGCCTATGAGAAAGAAGGCAGAACGTGGGAGAACAACTTAAGGCAATCAGAGCTTAGGCAAATCACTTATACATTTGTTTCCCAGTTGGGTGAGAAATAGAAAAATTAAATAAAGATAACACAGTGTCAATCAAAATGGCCTTTCCTTTATGAAATTGTGGTGACAGTAGGTAGCATGTCCTACCTTGGCAAAATCAATAGGTGATAACCCTATAATGGTCCCCAAGTTAACTTCTGGAAGATTACTGGAACCACTGAACCCCAAATCTTGGAATATCCCTTTTCCATACCACAGGGATCAGCAGAGATATTAGACCTAGTCAGCCACCAGATGCAAAGAACGCAGCTGCATTTTTTAAAGGTTTTCATTGTTACTGTGCAAGATATTCAGAATTTTCTGCCCCTGTCATGTTTTCTCTTTCTCATAGGCACACTATCTTTATTATTTATTACCTAATGGTAATTTGCTTTTTATATTCTACTAGAAAATCTTAGTCACTGAATTCTGATAGTTGTTATAAATAGAAAAATTGTGTGTGTGTGTCTGAGAGAGAGAGAGAGAGAGAGAGAGAGAGAGAGAGAGAGAGAGATACATGTGCTTGGTCGGTGAATTACTGAGCTCTAAGTGGTTGATTGGAGTTTGCAGGTTGGCTAAAGCCATTGATGAACCCTTTACCTCATGCCTCCCTCTACTAATGACAAGACAGCTAAATTTTTTCAATTTTCTTGCAGCCAAGAGCAGCCAGTTGACCCAGTTCTGACCAGGGAAAGGTAAGCAGAGGATGCTGGGTGGTGCTTAGGTAAATCATTTAGAAGGAACAGACACAGTTGGCCTGCTCCTCTACCCACAGACCCTGTACCTCTCTCCTTCCTCCCCATGGAACAGAGATACTATACCAAGGACCACATTTGCCCTCTCTCACCACAGGAGTGAAAGCCAAGCACTGATGCTGATGGCCAAGCAGAGAGAGGAATAAACATGTGATGGGAGAACATCTCAGAAGGCCTGCACAAGCCTTTGAGCTTCTTGCTCTCACACTTTTTGTTGTATGAGACCAATCAGACCACTTCTGTGTAAGCAATTGTTAGGTGGGTTTTCTGTTAATTGAAGCAGCATGCAATTCCAAACCGAAACAGGGTTCAGTACCACTGAATGTTATTCAGAGATCACCTTTCACAAGAGTACAGGTTTTAATTGCTTTCTGTTATGCTAGTGCACATATTTTATATTTCACATAGCACATAGAATGTTTTTGCTTGACCTAAGTCATATTTTGTAAGGTCCCAAACACATTTCCTTTCAGTTGACAGCAAAACAAGTATGCATACTGACTGCATAATTAACATAAACTCTATTTGAAAAGTGGAGTAAAAACATTTTCATGGACAACCATCTGTGTTCCTGGGGGTGTTTGTAGTTATCTTACTCTAGGTCTGAGATCTATCTTTTACCCTTACATGGATGAGGCGCCAAAGAACTGTCTGATTAGATTCCTTTATGATGAACCTGACTCTGTTTGCACTAGTGTATCTCTCTCTCATTGTCAGAATAATGGGATCCAGAAGGCTGGGTACCCTAATGAGATCTAGGGGGAGAGGACTAACATGACTACTTGGCCTATTTCTCATCCAGGCTTAGTTTAAACTCAATGGGTCAAGCAGTTGTTGTGGTTCCCTTATGGTCCAATTCAGCTTGCTGGGCGCATTGGTATTAAGAGGTCAGAGGCATGAGTGACACCACACAGGGTCAATATGCCCAGGTACCCTCTGCACAGCCCCCACAGGAATTCATGGCAGGGTTAGTTGATAGAAGAGTCAGGGACTCCTAATGCCTCCATAATTTGTAGAATAAGGTGAAGACATGCACGGAGGACTAGAATTTGGGAAGCAGACTCTCTGGGGAACCTCAAACCACAGGAGCAGCTATACATTTCATAGATTATGTTCCACCCGCAGAGAACATGGCTTTTTTGTTGGAAAAGAGACTTGTGTTGGCAGGAACGGGGATTCATTTCCTGAGCCAGAACAAACTCTGCTGCAAGAGCAGCTGCATGTCTGCTGGGTAGCATCCCACATGGAATGAGGAAGAATCTAGTCTTGGGAGAGATGAAAATTTAAAAAATTGTAAAGGCCAGAAAAGGCTCACACCCAAACCAGCAAACTTCCCTTGCATGTATATTTGGACTTGCTGCCTGGCATAGTCTTCACTACCCTGGATTATCTTTCCTGTTTTCCTGACTTTTAGCCCGGGATGAGAGGCAGGCATGTTTGTCAGCATTCATTATGGGGATCCAAATTTGGAAATGCAGAGTGTCAACCACAGGGAGCTTTTGTTATAAAGGTGATTTCTTGACTTATTTGTTGTTAATTTATTTATTACAATTCACAGTCCAAAGTGGACTTTAAGAAAACCAATGTTTGCAATTCCTTGCTTCCAGGACAAAACCTGTCCTTGGAGCCAGCAAGAACTAACTGTGCAGGCTTTCTTGACTACTGAGCCTGGTTATTTGCACATAAACAGAAAGTTGTTTGGGTTTCAAAAGGAGAATTCTGGGAATTCAGGGAGAAACATGATCAATTTAAAAAATGATTATTGAAGTCAATACAGAAACTGTGGAAATGTGAAAGCAGAGAGGCAGGAGGCTCACAAATTCAGAAAATGGGGCTCTTTCTACTCTCACTTCAGTGGTTTGAAGTCGACCAAGCCCAGGAGAAGGGGTAGGGAAACACTTGAGAAAAGGAATCAGGCTCAGATCGTGATGTAGCTGGGAAAGAGGTTAATCTGGGAATGTTCATTCTACCATCAAAATAGGAAAAGTTGTTCACATCACAGTGAATTTCAAAGCCAAGGAAAGCAGAGCTTGGGAGAGCAGCTCAGGCATCACAGTTTTCTCCTGGAACCTTAGGAAGAAGCTCAGGAAGAAGCTTAGAAAGGAGCAAGAGTAGAATGCCCAGCTCTGAAGCCCATGGGAAGGGATTCTTCCCAAATCTGGAAATTAAGAGGAGATTCTCCTTTGTTAATTGCGAATTAAAAACTGAAAATATTTCTTAGCAAGGGTTATAGTTATGGAATGGCAGGACCATCGGACTTAGTCTTCTGGTGGAGAAATACTGAAAGAGCTGAGGATTGGGATGAGAGAGAATATAGGGGCCTGAAGTTTAGTGGTTCACACGTTATAAATGTGGATTTCCTTAGGATAGATAAGAGTTCAAAACAGACACTTCTCCCAGTTCCACATTGAACTGCAGGACAGAGGGAGCAGTGTCATTAGGTAAAGGGTTGTACACGACCCCATGAATACAAATGGAAGCGTTCTGCACGTGTGACTCTCATCTCTCGTGGGCATCGACACCAAACAGAAATGTGGGATATCTTGGTCTAACTTTTGAGGTAACAGACTTGTGTTCACATTACAGGTGGCTAAACTGATCATGTTTATTGCTGGGGTTTGTGTTTCCAAATCTTATGGGTGTTATTTATACATATTTTGACAGCTCCCAGGAACTCTGAACAGATTGTGCTTCATTTGGAGGAGTCTGTCATAATTTCAGACGGAAGTGTTCAAGGCTTCAATCACCCCAGGGTGCAGGTGCTCAAGAAGAGACCCAGACTCCATCCAGGAACTGGGGTGAGACCCCTCAACCTGGGACTGAGCTCCCTAATGAGAAAATGTTCTCAACAGACATTTGGAGGGTGCCTGCTTTGTGTCAGACATTGCTCTGTGGGCTAACAGTCAAGATCCTTGTACCCTGAAGCTTATGTTCCAGTAGGAGGTGACAAACAACATACAATAAATATAATAAGAGGAAATTTGTGCTGTAGAAAAAAAGAACAGCATAAGGGGGGGGGGGATTGGCGTGCCAGGGTGAGGGGCTGGGAGCAGTTTGCAGTGCTGAATAGGGCATTACAGCTAGGCTTCGAATAGAAAGTGACATTTGAACAGTGGTTGAAGGAGCCAGGGGGTTCGCCATCGGGGAGGTCTAGATCATGGTGAGCCTTCCAGACAGAGGCGATGAGGATGTTAAAGGAACACAGAGGCCACAGCGGCAGGATCAGAGTGAGACAGGGGGAACATGGCAGAATGAGAAATGAGATCAGAAAGATGTCGAGGAATATTGTAAGCAACATTAAGGATTTTTGAGTTCTACTTTATTAAAATAGGGAGATCCATGAGAGACCCTAGTGAAAGGATGACACAATTTGACCTATTTTATTTTTATTTACAAATCACAGTTGTATACATTTAAAGAGTACAGTGTGATGTTTTGATATATGTATACAATGTATATGATTAAATCAAGCTAACTAACATACCCATTACCTGGCTTACTTATCATTTTTTATGGGGAGACATTTGAAATTTGAAATTTACTTTCTTAGTTATTTTGAAATATATACTACATTTTTATTGACTGTAGTCACTCTGGTTGCAATAAATCTCAAAATCTAGTCTTCCTGTCAATCTGAAACTCTGTACCTTTGGACTAACAACGTCCTCAAATAACTGAAAGTAAATCTATCATATGACTCAGTAATCCACTACTGGGTACATATCCAAAGGAAATGAAATCAATATGTCCAGGGATATCTGAACCCCCATGTTCATTGCAGCTTATTGACAATAGCCAAGGTATGGAAACAAACCACATGTCCATCAGTGGATGACTGGGTAAAAAAAAAAAGTGGTATATATGCATAACGAAACACTATTCAGCTTTAAAAAAGGAGGAAATCCTGTCATTTGCAACAACATGGATGTATCTGGAGGCTATTATGCTAAGTGAAATAAGCTGGGCACAGAAAGACAAATATTGCATGAGTCCACTTATATGTGAATCTACTAAAGTTGAACTCATAGAAGTAGAGAGTAGCATGGTGGTTACCAGAGGCTGGAGAGGGGTGGTGGTGGTAGAGAGGGAGTGGGGAGCTGCTTATCAGAGATTTGATACATTTTAAAGGGATAATTCTTGAGTTTGTGTGCAGAGTAGACAACAGGGAAGCAAGGGGGTAGAGGATCTGTGTAGCGTAATAGCAGTGGGGATGGTGAGAAGTGGCTGGACTTTGGATATATATTGATGGGTATGTATCAAAGGCAGAGTAATAGGATAGATTGATGCATACAGTGTGAGCATCCAGAAGAGGGGTTTTTGTGTGAGCATCCAGAAGGGAGGAATGACCGACTACCTGGGTGGGGAAGGATGTGGGTGCAGCAGATTTGAAGTAGGAGAAAGGTCAAGAATTCAGGTATGAAAATGTTACATATTAGATGCTTTTGCCCATTTCTGATACTTACTTGTATTTGTGGGAACATAGCAAAGAAAATTTATTTTGTTGAACATTAATTTCTATGTAACAACAAGAGAGTAACTAGAAAAGGGGGCATGGTTTGTGGTATCCTAGGATGGGATATATTTGGCATATTTTATAGAAATGATGTGTCTTTTGGATTATGTTGTTACCTCTCAGCCACACTGTAACCTTGCTTAGTAAACCTGATTTGATCAAAAACTGAAGTAGAAATAAACAAAGGAAATTTGGTTTTAAGATCAGGAAAGGTAGGCAGAGCCTGAGAAGCAGATGAAAATTTTTCTTTTAAGAAATATTTCTAAAGATTTGTGGAACTGAAGTTTTTATCTTGTTGGTCCCAGGAAAAGTGGGGATAGTTAGAATGGCAATCTTGTATAATGCTGAAAAGGTTTTTGTGATACGATGCCCATCTTTTTGCAGGAAGAGCAGGAAGCCCTCTGGTTTACCATTTAAACCCATTCAGCTGAGTAGCGAGCACCAGATCCGGAGGAGTGTCGGTGGCACAGTCTGAACCAGGTTTGAAAGACCACAACTCCTCTTTCATTTTACTTCCGTAATAAAAACATTGAAAAAAAAAATCTGGGTTATAACGCAAGTGAGTAGAGCCTTCTGTGGGAACAACAAAGATAGTACAATCGCTGGCATCAGTATAAATGTCTTTCTGGTGATTGATGTACTCTCCTGAAATCCCATGAAATCCCATACAGCATGTCCTGGGTTTCCTCCCCCTGGGGCAAGTTCAGCAGGCAGCACAGTAAGACACCAAGAAATGGAAGCCTTGGCCAGCTGTGGTTTAGGGGGATTTATCTCCATGCCTTCTCTTGCTGCCAAAGACCAGGATGAGGAATCAGACTCCGGTACAATCCAGCTTTGATCACTAGGTGTATTGGTCAGATCCTAATCCTAACTCTATTTCTATAGATGCCCTAAAGAACAATTGCTATGCCTTTAATATTAGTCTGAAGTTCCAGTAATGTAATAGAATAAAAGATTAAAAATCTATATGCGTTAAAATATTCTGTGTAAGAGAATTTCATTTTATTCAAATTTCAGATTGCAGAATGTATAAATCTGTTAATCTATCTTGTTTTTAACATAATGAACACAACCTTGGACTAGAAACACACAAAGTCCCAAATTAGCTGTACTATAACAAAAGCACCTTCAATTTTAAAGTGGATGTAATCTCTTATTAAGCTTATAGTGGTAGGTGTGCTTCTCCTTAAGCCTTCTTATCTGATTTTTTCTCTCATCAGCATTTTGAAGGGAATAATACACATAACTCTAGCCACAGGACTCTTGCTATCAAGATTTAAAGGGGCACAGTTAAAAGACATATCATGTCTTTGAAGCCTTAATATTAAATACATTTGAGGGATCCGTAATTAATTAGCCATAGGTAATTAAATATGGTTCACTCGGTGACTATAGCCGTATTCTAAACCATTTGGAAGACTCAAAACTCCCTGTAAGTGAAAGTAGGATAATTTATATTTCAAAGACCAAAGCTGAAAGGAGGACCCCACAGGTAGTCTGTCACCCACTAGTTTGCACGTGTGACTGTGTAAAAATAACTTTCTGAGGGTAAAGATCGATGGCTTTCCTCAAAGAAGAACATAGGGACTCAATAACTAATTAGCTTATGTCTCTCTGTTCCTGTAATTAACAACCATGCTGGAATCAACTTTCTGAAAGCGTGAAATAGCTATTACGGTACACAGTTTGCTTCTACCGCCACACTGTATTTTTATACTTGGGATGTTTCTTTTCTATGGACCTAGTTCAGCCAGAAATTTATATGAGAATTCTCTCTTGTGTCCAAAATATAAATATAGCACCCTTCTCTAGGGTGAAATTAACATTTTTAAGAGGAATACTAGGAAAAGGTTTAGGTTAATAAGCTGGATGTTAGAAGTCAAGAGCTCTAGACTCTTCTTTCATTTTCAAAACAAACCGGTGCCAATTTTTATTCTGGAATAGGCATCTCATTATTTTTTGACCTGAAAATGGTACATTACAATAGACATCCCTATGCATTATCAAGTTAAGCTCATTGTAAGGATCCATACAAGAAAATTGGTCTAGGGATTGAGCTTGGTGTTATCGTAAATAACATTTAAAAATGGACAGCTGAGTAGAAAGTAACATAGTGACATAAAGATAGACTAGTGTTTTCACAAAAATTCATCACAACTAGTTGAAGAATGGAAAAAATCAAACAAGTTATTTGATCTATTCAATACCAAATATTTTTCAATAAATCAATCAGTTGTACTGATTATAGCAATAGGGCATTATCTTCCCCTGCCATGTTCACCGTTGGCTGACAATGTGTAAAAGTGAGCTCAAATTTGATATGTAGTCATTATCTCAGAATCTTTTAGACCTACAGTCACCTGTGATGACTACATGCAGATGACTGTTTCTCATTCTTCGGGTCTTAAACATCCTGTCCTCAGAAAGGTCTTTGTTGACACCACACTATCTAAATAAAGAAACCCTCCCTCTGTCTAAGTACCTTCTCTCTTACACATCACTTTGTTTAATTCCTTTAGAACACTTATGTTAATTTTTAATTATCCTATTTTTTAAATGATCTTGGGATTATTGTCTGTTTTTCTCCACTAGAATGGAAGTTCCATGAGGACAAGGATCTTGCTTCTCTGGTCTGTCAATACCTAGCTCAATGCTAGGCACATAGAAGACATTCAGTAAGTAATTGCTAAATTTATGAGTTAAATAAGGCAGAAAACAGAGCACTGTCAAATAAGTCAATATTGTCAATAATCAATTGATTGTATGCTGATGTGATAGGGGAATACAATGAGTTACATTCACTTTAATAATTGTGTGTTTTGTTTTGTTTTTTGGTTCTAGGAATTAGACATTGATAAGCACACTTAGCTGTACAAATATCATCCCATAAACTAGAGATGCAAGAAAAATAACTTTATCCTACCAAGAATAATTTCTATTTTGAGCACTGTTTCAGCTGGTAGAAACTTAATTAAAACAATTTGGTGTCACCCCTACTGAGTTATAATTTCAGGTGGCTGACATACTGACAAAGTGTTCAGTGGTTATTTTTGTATAGGGGCCATTATTTAGGCACAATGGCCCTACCCTAAATGAGGTGTCCATCTCCCACTATTTGACCTATCTTATCCAGATAAAATGCCCCTTATTTCTGTCCTGAAACTGTCCTTCAATATTATCCTCTTCCACATAATTGAACCTTGATCATCAGTACCATATCCCTATTTTGGCTCACAGGAATAGGGAAAGACAGAGTGAAAGCCAAATATTTTTAATGGCTTAAAACATTTATTTGTTTCCAATTCTACAGGTCAGCAATTTGGGCAAAGCTCAGCTGGGTTGGTTCATCTCTGTTCCACATGGTGTTGGCTGGACTCACCTATGCATTTGTGGACATTTGGCAGGTAGGCTGTGGCTGGCTTGCTCTGAACAGCCTCACTCACATGTCTGACAGTACTTGGCGCTGTTGGCCAGGGGACCTCAGTTCTCCTTCATGTGTTCTTTGCACTTGGCAATTGGGTTCCAGGAGGGCAAGTCCTAATGTACAAGCTCTTATCAAGCTTCCATTTGTCTTGCATTTGCTGATGTCTCATTGGCCAAAGAAAGTCACACAGCTGATCCTGGAATCATTGAGAGAGGGAATTACACAAGGGTGTGGACAAGGGCAGAAGTGAGTCTTTAAGGGAGCAAGCTAGATGATGTTTGCAGTCAACAATAGATTAGAAGCTACATCTTTTACAAAACCATTGTTATGTTCTCAAATATGTTTAAGACAAACCAGCCCTAATCACATAATTAGAGTGAGGAGGTACAAGAAGTTCTGGTTTTCTGCCAATGCTTTCATGTCTGAGGCAGTGTTTCCTGATAACTCAATGTTAGGTGCATCAGTAAGAAATCCAAGGCAGAGTTAAAAGGCTTGCTAAGTAAATCTTGCTATAAAAAAGTGAAGCTAGCAAATATTGAAAAAACAACTCATATGCATTCTGAGGAACAAAAAAGAACACATCAGGAATTAAAGAAGCATTCGTGGCTACTTAGAAAATCATTAGCTTAGCAAATCTTTCTTATGTAATTGGTATTTGAGGCAGCTTAGTGGAAAGAAATGTTATTTTGCTTTTATTAAGCATCAAATATTTAATGCATTCATATAATACATTTTGAGGAAAATCACCCTTATCCAAAAGGCAATCTTGACTGTGC
Source organism: Lepilemur ruficaudatus (assembly GCA_963574885.1). Classification (NCBI taxonomy): domain Eukaryota; kingdom Metazoa; phylum Chordata; class Mammalia; order Primates; family Lepilemuridae; genus Lepilemur; species Lepilemur ruficaudatus. Next base: position 30,721 of record CAUYRT010063231.1, on the reverse strand, counting down.
CATGCTATCAAACTTTATTGCTCATTTTGCAGTCATGAGGAAGAGTTCATAGTTCTAATGAAACAGGAAATATTTTGATTAGCATAGCAATTTTTTATTGAAACATTTATAGTATTTGAAAATGATTAAGCAACAATAATTAATGCCATATTCATTTATTATTGCAAAGTAAAGCTGGTTATCATCATGCAGTTTAAGATAAAATGGGTTGCTTTATTTAGAATCAAGTCATGGAGTAGAACTTACAGATTGTACAAAGCCTCTTCTCTAATCAATCCCTGGCTCATCTTCAGCATCCCAGTGTTCCTTGGTAGTACAAACATCACACAAAACCCGGGTGTTTCCTATGTGTTACTGGAAGTCTGTGGATGAGACAAATTTGTTAAGCAGCAAAATGAGACAAACCTTTGGAGGCAGAAAGGATAAACAGCTTACTGAGTACACCCATCTTTCAGTGACTCTGGTGAAGCTGGGTTAGGCAAAGATATCAACACAAGCTTCAAATATAGCCATCTAAGAATCATTATTTCAGCCCTATCTTAGCATAGGAAAAAGAAGAGAAACTAAAGTTTAATGTGAATATTTGCCAAGAGGTGGTCTGATTACTTCATGTGCAATATTTCCTTTAGACACAGGAAAAGTCCATGTCTGTCCCTTGCTTCATTATATCTGGATTAGCTGATAAAAAAGTCCTTTGAATTTTTCTGCCATGCTATATGTTGAAAAAGATAGCAAAAAAAGGAAAATAAATGGAAAATGAAAGAAGGAAGAAATGATTTTTATATTCTTTCCTGCTAGAGTTCATTATTATTTACTTATTAATGTATTAATAGTACTGGATTGTTTTTTTAATTAATCTGTCTGCTATATAACTGTATTTCCATAAGCAGGCCAAAGGATGAAATAATACTTAACCTTTTAATTTTGCTTCTTTATCATCATCATCAAAATTACTTATATGTAAAATCCACGCTTCATCACAGATTTCATTTTGAGCACAGTTATATCCTTGGCGAATGGACATTTATAGTTTCTATTTGGGGCTATTGCAGTAGTGCTGCTATGGATAGTCTAGTGTATGTTTTCAGAAGAGCATGCATTTTGGTTGAGTATATTCTGGATTAGAGGATGTGCAAATGATCATCTTTGGTACGCAACATCAAATAGTTTTCCAAAGTGATTGAACCAACTTTATTTCCACCATTGTGTATGAGTATTCTGGTTGTTTAACATCCTCACCAACACTGAAAAAACTTTCTTCTTTTTCATTTTAGCAGTTCTCCTGTGTAATGCATTATGCTTTTGATTTTCTTTTCCCTTGTGGCCAATCCAGTAATCAACTCTTCATATTTTTTATTGGCCATTTGTCCGTGCTGGGTTGGAGTTTTTAAAGAGCACTTTGTATAAAGGAAAGATACTTGGAGAAAGGATTATGTTTCCTGACAGCCTCAGCCAGAAAAACAAACAAACTCAGAGAGTATCTTTTCTTAGTTTAGCCTGGTCATTTGTCTGTATTTGGCAAATTAACTTGGTGGGCAGGATTAGGTCCTGTGATTGGCCAGTCTGGGTCACCCCTGCTCTACTGTGACTGGCAGCTCCCACCAGAGCATTTGGTTGCAGTGGGGAAAGATCAGCTGTTTAAAAAAGTGTAATGTACAAAACAGTAGTATCTGCTACACTTAGGAAACAGTCTATTGAAGTGCCTCTCTTAGTAACACAAATATAAAATTATACCCATTGCCTTGAGTTAAATGCTATAATAGGATCTTTTATGGCCTAATAAAGGGTGTGCCATTCCCAACCCATTGGTATGCTGAGCTGGTCACTGGCTCAATGTCATTAGAAGTTCTCACATGAATTGAGCTGTCCCAACTGAATTTTCTTAGCAGGAAATAACTCCCAGAGCCCCAAAGGGAGGTAAAGGGATATTGATTAGTGAGAATATCATTATACAACAGTTGGTAAGTCTGCATCTAAATTGACAGTATCACTTTTCAGTAGAGATACACTATCTCAACTAAAAAGCAGTAGCAACCCAAACTAAGGCTTGCTATTGAACTAATTCCTCTCCAGTATTCCGTTTACATAGTGTTTATAAAAAAAATTGTCCAACTTTTTTTAGGTAAGATTGTACTATGTATATTTTTCTACAGCTTTTTTTGTGACAATAGTATAGATCTATTTAATTCTATTTAATTACTGAATAGTACTCATAGTATTTCATGTCGTAGAATTTATCCAACCAATCCCTTGTTGATGGATATTAAAGTTATTTCTATTTTTTTTACTATCAAAAAATGCTTTAATTACTATCATTGTGAATTTGTTTTTTCCTGTGGATAAATACCTAAAAGTCACTGTGTCAAAAGTGATGCAGATTTAATGTTATAAATATTAGCCAGATTTCCTCCAAAGATGGCACCAATATAACAAAGCTAAAGTATGCCCTGTTGGTAAATATTTAGAATTTTTTAAAAGTTTTACTTTAATGGTGCTGCAATGGCCAGTCTTAAAGACATATCTTTGTATATATGTGAATATTTCTGAAGGAAGGGCTCCCATAAATGTAATGGTTTGGTCAGAATGTATATGTATTTTATTTTATTTTTTTAGAAATTTATTTATTTATTTCAGAATATTACAGGGGTATGGATGTTTTGGTTACATAAATTGCTTCTGTACTATTTAAGTCAAAATTATAAGTGTGCCTACCTCCCTGATAATGTGCATTGTACCCATTAGGTGTGAATTTACCTATCCACTCCTCTCCCCTCCCACCTACTTGGTTTCTGTTGAGTTTTACTTTCATATGTGCACATAAGTGTTAATTGCTTAGTTCCAATTTAATGAGTACGTGTGATATTTGTTTTTCCATTCCTGTGATATTTTGCTTTGAAGAATGGTCTCTAGTTCCACCCAGGTTAATATAAGAGGTATTAATTCACCATTTTTATGGCTGAGTAGTACTCCATGGTATACATATACCACATTTTATCAATGTACTCATGTATTGATGGACACTTGGGCTGTTTCCACATCTTTTGAAATTGTGAATTGTGCTGCTATAAATATTCTAGCAGATTCTGCTAGCAGGTTCTAGTGCAGATGCCTTTATTATAGAATGTCTTTTTTTCCTTTGGGTAGATACCCAGTAGTGGGATTCTGGATCAAATGGTATTTCTACTTTTAGTTCTTTGAGATATCTCCATACTCCTTTCCATAGAGGTTGTACTAGTTTGCAGTCCCACCAGCAGTGTATGAGTGTTCCTATCTCTCTGCATCCATGCCAACATTTGTTGTTTTGGGACCTTTTGATAAAGGCCATTCTCATTGGAGTTAAGTGATATCTCATTGTGGTTTTGATTTGCATTCCGTGATGATTAGAGATGTTGAGTATTTTTCACGTTTCTTGGCCATTAGTCTATCTTCTTTTGAAAAGATTCTGTTCATGTCTTTTGCCCACTTTCTCATGGGGTTGTTTGATTTTTTTCTTGCTGATTTGCTTGAGTTCTTTATAGATTCTAGTTATCAGCCCTTTATCAGATGTATAGTATGCAACTATTTTCTCCCATTCTGTAAGTTGCCTGTTCACTCTAATGATTGTTTCCTTGGCTGTGCAGAGCTTTTTTAATCTGACCAATTTGATCAGGTACCATTTATTTATTTTTGTTGTTGCCGTGATTGCTTTTGGAGTATTCTTCATAAATTCTTTGCCTAGGCCAATGTCTGTAAGAGTTTTTTCAATATTTTCTTCTATAATTCTTACGGTTTCATATTTTAAACTTTGGATTAATAATACTGAATTGTTCTCCAAAAAGCACTATCTATTCAAACGTTCACCCTCTCCAAATGTTAATGCCTGATTTCCCATAAAATGTTCAACAGTAATTATTGTCAATCTTTATAATTTTTACAGTAGGATGAGTGAAAAATTCCATCTTGTTTTGTTTTACTCTTGCCTGATTGCTAGTGAGGTTGAGAATCTCTTCATATTTTTATCATCCAATTGTGTGTATTCTGTGAATTATCTATGCAAAGCACTTACTTGGACTGTTCTTTTCCCCAGTAAAATAATTTTATGTTAACTTTGCATATATACATAAATGCAGTTCTACATTTTCCCTGAGAATTTTTATTTTTCTTAAACTCTACGTATAGTACAGGTGACAGAGTGACAGAGATGTTGACTTCTTTGCCTCTCTGCCTCTTGTTTATTTTTACAGGCTACCTTCCAGTTGTTTTGTAAATGAATGCATTAATTTTTAGATCATTGAGATAAATTTTTGACAGGAATTTATTTTCTGGTCACTACCTTGCATTCTAAATGCTCCAAAGATCATGCCACTTCAACAGCCCCCCTCACTGTTGAAGACAGATACATTTCACCAAATTTGTTGAAATAATAATATCTATTCTTATCTTGCTTTCTGAGACTGATATTAACTGTTTCAACAAAAATCTTTCACAAAACATGGCTTGGAATCACATCTCTGAATTCTACATTTGGATAAATAATATGGATATTTTGTTTACTTTAAAAGAGATACTATTAAATGATTAAAGAAGGGATGCACCTAAAAATTTTTAAAGAAATAATTGTCATATGAGGGTGTGAATGTGAATAGAAGATATCGGTCCCAGACACAGGGGAAAGCATCAGCACACCTGGGTGTGGGTCCAGTTATGGCACTAACTAGTGATGTATTGGCTTCCTCGTACTTGTGCTATGTGTGGTTTGTGTTTGATAGTTTCTGTGCTTCCTTTTGTGTTTTATCTTATGTGCTACACAAGATAATTTTATACCTTGTACTTTCTTGGCATGCTGGTGTTCAGATCGAAATATTCTTTTGAAGTCTGTGAAAGGCTGGTCAGTTGTCCTCATGAAAGAACAATTCGATGGTGGTCCCAAGGAAGGTCTGAGGTGGTGCCATAATCATTACCAACCACACAATGGTTTTTATTTTCTGCTCAAAACAGCATTTTTACATAGAATTGAAGACTATATCAAACACTCCAACTGGCAGTCAGATTTATAGAAAATTGAAAGCTTGATTCTGCAGAGAAATTTGTCAGTCACAATGACTGACATCCTAACAACTCCAAACCTACATCTTAATTTGTCATCTGAAGGCCAACCATCCCTTGTCAGTTTTAAACTGACTGGATATAAACTTTTAAAACTCAAAAAGTTTAAAAATATAAATATTAAAAGAGTGTTGTATACTAAAATTGGTAACTCAGATTTAAAAATGTGATTTAAAAACATTTTAAAAGAAAGAATCATCCCGTTGACACTCTAAAATTTCTAATCTTGAGATCCCTAACTGTATTCACTGTGGCAAACCAGGAACATGTAAATCAAAGTCCCGATTGGAATTGCAAGACCTGTACATGATTATTTTAGCCATTATGCCACAAAAGGCTCAAAAATTGGAAAATTATCTATTTATGCATTTTACTTCATTGAAATTCTTATTTTCATGATTAGTGCTAATTTAACAGAGATTAACAGAGGATTCCCCAAAGTGTACAATATAATGTGAGCACACAGAGGGCTGCATACTAGTGTTTAAAAAAGCCCTGCATCGGCCAAATGCATATATTTTACACATTACACAGAAAAACTATGCATTTCACATATCTACTAAATCTTTGTGGAAAAAGCAAGAACCCCCAAATCTGAATATATCTCTTTAAGCAGCTATGTCACAAGGGGTCCTTTGAAGAAAGGTGACAACCTTTGGGAAAAGGAGAATTAATGCAATAATAATAAGCTCCCCAATTATGTGTCAGCGAGTGAAACCATGTGAATTAATAGATAGGCCAATGTTTGATATCTTTTAAAGGAAATGCATTTTACTTTGCTTCAAGAGAGACAGCAGGGTATATGGTCAAGAGGATCTCATAGATTGTTGGGAGATGTCAATTCTGGCCCTGGCACTTACAATCTCTGTCACCTTAAAAAAATAATCTTTGTGGGCCACGCTTTTCTCGTTTGTAAAGTGAGGCACTGGGTGGTTCAAGTCCCTTCTGTCCCTAATATTCTGACTCCAAGAGTCACATTCATCATAAGAAATTCTCCAGTGTATGAATTACTAGCTTGAAGCAGTTGAAGTACTTTGGGGAGCAACTATGATATTCCCTCCCATTCATTTATTCATCAAATGTTATTAATTATTTAATGTATTCCAGGTACACTCTAGGCATTGGGAATAGAAGATGAATAAAATACGGTCCCTGGTCCCAAGAAACATATACATAGTGTAGTAGGAGGCAGTCATGTAGCAAAAATGTGCTGTGAAGTGTCACAGATAACCTGTTAAAAGTCTGTACACAGCGTAAAATGCACAGGGGTGAAGAAATCAGTGCTGCTATTTGGTTGGGCACAAGGGGAGCTGACGGGAAAGTCTTTGCAGAGGAGGAAATAACTGAATAATCTCTTAAAATACGCGTTCATGAGTTCTGTTTAAGTCCATTACTTCTTTGTTCATTTTCTGTTTGGAGGATCTATCCAGTTTGGTATTTTCTTCTTTATTATTTGGATGTTGCCTTGTGCTCCCATCTGTGTCTTGTATTTGCTTTGTCTTTTATTTTTCATCATTTATCTTGAATTCCTTTGATACCTCAGGCCATTTAGTATTCATATCCACTTTTCTTACTTTGGTTACTTTTTGAATTATTGTGTGAATTTCACAACCCAGTCCTTTCCCCTCCTCCACAGGCAGTTGTGGAGGAAGAGCAGAGTTTCTCATCACAGACTCAGTCGGATTCAGTGGTGCTTCAGTGGCGGCTCTCTTGATGGGCCTTGGTCTTCCTGTGTGGTTCTTATATTCCTAAAATGTAGGCTGAGGCCATAGTCTTTCCTGTGTTTCATTGATGGATACCATTGAAGTGACAGAAATCAAATAGCTCTCCCAGGAATTCACAATGAGTCAGTGATAAATGTGAGAATTTAATGCAGAACTTTGGCTTGTTTGCCAGTTAGTTAGTCATTAGAAGTTGGTCCATTGACAATATTCTTCTTCTGTAATAAATCTCAAATAAAGACAATAAGTCCTCTTCTAAACACAAATGGCAACTTTGTGAAGATGCCCATACAGGCTCTTGGCAGGGTGCCCTGTTTGCCTGCCCTCCAGGGCATTCTCTTTCCCAGTAGGCTCAGGTGCTCAGCCTGCCTGCTCTCCAGTCCAACCTTCCTTCTAAGCTGAGATCCTATGACCTGCTTTCGCCTCCCCTTTAATAAAGCAAGTCTTGGGCATTAGAGTTTCCCGAAGATAACTGAGCACTTAATTTGTACTTGTACACTTGGTGAAGGAAGGTCTGTGTTTTTATCTCTCACTGACACCTGTTTAATATCAAATATTATTCTCTCTAATTGACCCCTTGAGGCCAGTATCAAGCCCTGGAATGAGAGCCCTTGGTTCTCCCTGTTCAGTCTTTCAAAATTGCACAAAGTATGGCTTTCAGTTAATGTGTTTCCTCATTGAAAATTGCCTGGCTTTTCTGATGGTGAAATCGGCTTAGTTATATCTGGACACTGGATGTTTACGTGTGACAAGGTGGAGGTATTGCCTAAAGACTGGACAAGGCCTTCTCTGTAACCATCTCAAATGTGCTATGTGAGGTCCAGTGGGAAGAACTTGGTGCTATAAACAAATCCATCTATGTTAAGTATGCAGAATCTGTGCAATCCGATATCATATTGCACAATGAATGTAAATAGAACACAAAAAGGAATCATTAGTATCACTCTTATGTAGTTAAACTGATACTTAACCGTTTCTGTCCTCACTTTGTTAGTTTCCCAGTATCTCTGGTCATTGTTGAAGTGAACACTTTCCCCTCATGCCAGGAAGGGCATTTCTTGTCTCCCATGTAATAGGCGTGTGGTGACAAGGTAAGAAGATTCTTCATTTAGGAGGCCCTGGGTGTTACCAGGAAGTTCCCAGTTCATTCTTTTCAAGGACAAACTGCGAATAAACATCATCCCACTCCAAATGTATTTAAAGTTTTTCATGCTACCAGTTTCTTCCAGTGCAGTGACTCAGAGGCTGAGCTTTGGCATTTCACCCATGCCTTGCTTGCATTCTCTCTCTGCCACTTTCTAGTTCTCTGACCTTGGCTGTATAACTAAACTTAACAACAAGTCTGGCTATATGGCTAAACTTCAGTTTTTCCATCTATAAAATGGGGGTAACAATAGCACTTAGTAGGATTATTGGGATTAAATGAGCTAAATCTGAAAAGCATCTAGTACAATCCTTGATATAGTAACTGCTCAATAAATGTTAGCCCTTACTATTAAAATACTAATCTCATACTTTTCTCCATTACAGTGACAGAAGGCAAGAAATGGCTAAATGAATTATCTTCATTTCATTATATTTAAATTTTTCCCCTCCAGGGGTAACATTATGTTCTATAAATCCTGTAATGTAATAGGAAGTATCTTTTCCGAATGGGTCCCTCTGAATTAGGAGATTGGAAATGTCAGCAAATGACTTTCAGATAGATTCAATTCATTTTTTTTTCCAGGCCATGTGTTTTCACGTGGATATAAGAAGGTTTCAAAACATTTGGGGGATGCTTCCCACAGACTGTTTCTTTGTTTCAGAACCAGATGTGTGTTGTCTTGCTAACGTCACAAATCAGCAGATGTCACCTGCCAGGCCACTCTAAAACAGGCAACTAGTGGATAATTCGGATGCACAGCTAAGCTCAAGTCATTTATGAGAGGCATGTGGAGATAGACATAAACTTTTCTTGATGCTGTAGGAGGAACTTAAAACACAAGGCTTGGATGCTCAATGCAATCCAAGAAGCTGCTGTGCCTTAAGCAGAAAAGAGAAGTCTCTGTTTTAAATTGCACCAATTGTTTTCAATGTTCTTTTAATTCTACCTTCCCACATACTGGTCTATTAGTTCTGCCAGTCTGGTGTCTGAAAATAATTTCTATAGAGATTGTTCGTGTTTGGTAAAAGATCATAGAGTCCTTGAGGCTAATTGGCAGGAAATGAATAACTCATGATAAATTCGTTTAGCTGTTCATTCAAAATTGAATTGATCATCTTAAAGTTGCTTTTTAAAGGGAACGTGGGCAAATGTAAAAGCAAGAAACAGGTCTGCGGTGAAGAATCTGGAGGGTTAGTGTAGCCAGAAGGGGCACATCTGTCACTTGCCTGTGGCCATGTCTACAAACTGAGACAGAGGGGTAGTAAGGTTGCTTGGGCAGAAAGGAGAGCACAGAGGAGGCCAGGCGGACCCTGGGTCACACAGAGCCCATAGTCAGTAGCAGAGTTGGGCCTGGAACACAGGCCATGGGCTCAATACAGTTACATTATTGCTGTCTCCACTAAACTCCAGGAACTTTTGGAGGGAGATGAAACATGCATATTTTAAAGAACTAGCGAGCACAGGCAGGAGGCATCACCTTGGTGTGTGGGGGACACGGAAATACAAAAGCAAGGAGGCATTGACGAGTGCGGGAGTGGCAGGGCTGGTCCCAGCAAGACAAGGAAGAAGCCGGGCTTGTTCTGGCCTTTCATGCTTCCACTTGTCCTGGCGTCTTTCTTGTCCCACCCTCAGGCCTGGGTGCCCCCGCGCTCTTATTCCCCCCATCCAAACCTGCTCTCAGGGAAAAGTCCCTAGTTCAGGAAAACGTCAGTTGTTGTATAACAAAGGTGTGGCCAGGCAGGGTTCCACACGGCAGAGAGGTCTTTGTTCTGGGAATTTAAATGGGGACATATGCTTAAACGTTTCTTCTGATTTTGCAAATCTTTTCAAAATTAAGTCTTAATAGCCTAAAAACAAGCAATTAACAAACAAACAAAAAGTCCCCGAATTCTCAAATGTTGACTCTTTCATGAAATTTCCTCCGAGCCTTCTTTCTATTCTGCTGCCATAGCATTTTGTATAATTGCAGTCATGCTTCCTGCAATGACCGGGATGCGTCCTGAGAAATGCACGCGTGGGTGATTTCACCCTTGCGCGAACATCACAGAGCGTCCCTATACAAACCTAGATGGTAGAGCCTGCTATGCACCTAAGCTGTATGGCATGGCCTGTTGCTCCCAGGCTGCAAACCTGCACAGCATGTTACTGTACTGAATACTACAGGCAATTATAACACAATGGTCACTTAGGTGTATATATTCGTGAAAACTTATCAAACTGCATATGATGTGTGCATTTTCTACATGTAAAGTACATACCTCAATAAAGAAAATAAATGGCTAGTTTAAAAAGATAATTGATGAAATTATGACATGTCCCTAAACATGTCTAAACATAGAAAAGATACAATAAAATTATGGTATTATAATCTTACGTGACCACTGTTGTATATGTGGTCCAACGTTGTTGTGTGGTGCATGACTGTACCTTTATTCAGGCTTTTATCATATGTTATGCAATTAATTGTTTATGGCTCTGTCTGTTGTGAGGGCAGGGACTTCCCTTTTTTCACTTTTGGTAGTTTTACTTGGGTAGATGCTCAATAAAGTAAAAAGGCAAAAAGAAATCTAAAACTTTTCCCATTAAGGTGCAAGGGGCTGGTGTCTGCTTGAGACATTGCTGTTTTCACAGACAATCTAAAGTCACAGCCATGGGAGGGCGGATGAGTGAATGGTGGCATAGCCTTAAACAAAGAATTTCTAATAAGGGAAATGCTTAAGTTATAGTATTAAGTAGAAACAGCTGATTGAGTTTAGTGTCATATGTGATAATATATGGGAAGAAAATCTGGAAGGAAATGAACCAAACTGTTGAAATTATGAAGTCTGATTGGGAGCATTATGGATAATTTTTATTTTTACATCTCTAATTTTCTATACTGTCTGAAGTTTCTAGGATCATACACATACGTATTTTGCAAGACTGCCAACTTGTTTACTTCAAAGGGCAACTATGGCACTGCTAAAACCACGTCGTGGTATGAACATATATTAATATACATAAATCAGATAAGGGCATTTGGTTTTCTCCCCAAAAATATCTCTGAGAAAAGAGGGAGTCGCTTTACATTCGAGTCCTTTTAATGTTCTTTGCATTATGGCATGCTCTCCGACTTTGAAGCACAAAGTGCTATTTGGGGAAGGCACATTAACCTGAATTGACCTCAATAAATCATAAACTTTTATATAATTATGGTCATCTGCTTAAAAAAAAGGAGCAAAGAAATTTCATATGAATTTAATGAATCTTTTCTTTGGAAAAAGGCCCCCAAATTTCAAGCTGTAGATGTCATTGTTAACCAGCTTTCTGAAGGTCCTTTCACAAAGCAGTACTGTAAGTGCCCACACTGTGACAATCATGAGTATACACTTCTAGGATGAGTAGAACAAAAACTTAGTGTTTTGTGAGTGGTACTTGTGGCTTGGGATAAGAATTCCAATGGCAGCATCATGGTTAAAAAAATATAAATTAGATGGACGAGAAGATGATGTCTAGAAAACTGTTGAATGGTCAAAAAAATGTCCTTTGTGAAACAGAGGACACTTGCCAGTAGAGACACAGATGGCAACTTTGAATCAGATACCTTCATGGAATGAAAGAGTGGAAAAAAAGAAATATTTCTAAATTGATATGTTATTTTGTATAATGTGATTTTAAGTATATGCTTAATTAAATTAATTAATTAAACATTGAAATTAGATACACAACTATTTCATCTATCTCCCTAAAGGCTTATGTTCAAGTTGTTCCAAATCATTAAACAATTTTTTTTTTCTCTTTGGGAAAGTAACCTTAAGTTAGTGTCACTTTTTATTTCTGTATGCTTTTATAAGAAGAGCAAAATCAAAAGCACACACTTGCTATCCCTTCCAGGGACTCTTAAAATTTAATAGGCATTTATGCTCTTATGTAAGTAATTACACTTTAATGCTGAGATTCCAGGCATCAGCCAGTGGATGGGGAAGGCATTTAAGGAAACAGTGGGGTCTTGGAGTGCTTAGAATCACGTTAGACAGGGCCGTCTACTTAGCCCTGAGGGACACTGGCTTTGTGGGCAAAATTTCTATCAGGAGGGGTGACTTTGGAGCTCAGTTTACAAAGAAGTGGTGAACGTATTATAAAGAAAGGAATAAAATGGTGTGGCCGTGATCTACTGCTGTTTTACAAACCACCCCAAAACTTAAGGGCTTAAAACAACAGCCATTTATCAGTCACTAGTATTCAGAGCGACAGTTTGGGCAGAGTTCAGCTACGATGGCTCATCTCTGCTCTGCATCTGTCTGCAGCTGTTGGGGGGTGAGCTGATGGTGATGGCCTTGCTCCTGGGGCCTGGATCCTGCAATGGCTGGGTGGCAGGGCTTCTTTCTCCACGTGGCCCCTCTCATCCTCACTGAAGGACTTACCATGGACAGCAGCGTTCAAAGGTGAAAGTGGAAGCTACAAGGCCTTTGGAAGCCAAGGCTTGGAAGTCATGTGGTGTCACTTCTGCCACATCCTATTGCTCCAAGCAAGTCACAAAGTCAGCCCAGATCCAAGGGGGTGAGGGAGTAGATTCCACCTTTTGACGGGAGGAGATTTAAAGAATTTGTGGCCACATTTAACTTACCACAGGGCATTTCCAATGGGGAGACCAGCTTCTGGAAGGAAATAGAAACAGGAATACATAAAAGTTGTACTAGAAATTTTAAGGAGTCCAGCCTGATTTAAATTGGAAGCTTGTTGATGAGCAGCTTGAAATGAACCTGGGTGGGCAGCCTCAGTGGTCTCCGCACTATAGGCTTAGAACCAGGACTCTGCTGTAAGGGTGAGTGCGCCTCAGCGCATGTACACCGACAGCCGCTTCAAAGAATTCCTTTGAATTTGTCTTCATTATAGTTTTTATTTTTAAAAGAATTTTGCTTTGCAGTCTTGGAAAACCCTGTTTCATTAAAGTACCATGTCCAGGAATGGACTTCACCAAAGCCTCTGTGAATTTCAGAAGACAGAAGAACACAGAGACAGTAAAGGACTAAGCAGCTGAGCTCTGGAGCCAGACAGACCTTGGTTCAAATCCCATCTTCACCACTAGGAAGCCATGTAATATTTGACAAGTCACTTAACCTCTTTTTTTTTTTTTTTTTTGAGGCATGAGTCTCACTGTCTCACCTGAGCTAGAGTGCAGTGGTGTCCTCATAGCTCACTGCAATCTCAAACTCCTGAGCTCAAGTGATCCTCCTGCTTCAGCCTCCTGAGTAGCTGGGACTACAGGCCTGTGCCACCATGCCCAGCTAATCTTTCTATTTTTAGTAGAGATGGGGTCTTGCTCTTGCTCAGGCTGGTCTTGAATTCCTGGCCTCAAGTGATTCTCCCTCCTTGGCCTTTCAGAGTGCCAGGATTATAGGTGTGAGCCACTATACCCAGCCACACTTAATCTCTTTGAGCTTCAGTTTCCTCCAATATAACATTGGGCTAAAATTGAACCCACCTCACAGGATGGCTGTCAGGATAACAATACACTTACGGATTTACCTTAGGGCCATAAGCATCAAACATATGAGTAAGTGCTCGGGTAATGTCAGCTGTCATTATTACCTTTGGATTTTCATTCTTCATCTGTACAATGGGTTACAGCTGCTGATATTCCTGGGTCTTATTCTTAAAATGGCTAATGAAATTCAGCATCAAGGAATTTGCAAGGGTAAATTGGCCATTCCCAAGGATGATGTTCTTTCTTGTGATCTGCATCCAAAAAAGTCTGTTTCAAAGCTAATTGCTTCTCTCCCATGAGAGAAGACTGACCTCACAGCAAGCATATCTTATACAGAGTTTATGCTTTGAAGAAAAAGAATATATTTATTTTCTAATTGAACATATTATACAAAGTGAATCAGGATGTTGGAGTCTGCTCACTTTAAAGCATGTATCTTTTTCCTATTTAGCAAACAATTTTGAGTCTCTTACTGTGTTGTAGGCCCTATGCTGGGTATTGGAGATATAATGATGAGTGAAATCAGCATCGTTACCCTCGATGGCTGCTTTTAATACTCTGCATTAAAGCCTAAGTAAAAATACACATGATTTCTCCCCCCAGGGAATGTTCACAAATAGATCACCTAATTTTTTGTCCTTAATCCTAGGCCACTGTTCACATTAACTTAACAGAAGTAATTTAACATATTTTGGGGGAAAAAACCCACAATTATTTTGATAGAAAATTCTAGAGCCAACCCTAAGTCTGGTCCATCTGTCTGACAAGTAGAGTGAAAACCATATTGGCTAGTAGTGTAGAGCTTCCCTAAGTTTCTTGCCCAGGGAAAGAAAGATTTTTCCCAAAGCTGAGGAGACCCCTAACAGTTTGGGTGGCACACCACCACCAAGTAAGGAAGACCTTTAACCACAGGCACATTCTAAAAAAATATCAACCTACACTAATCTAAGTAGAATCAATGCCTCCCAGACCATGTTAATTGGAACTGACTTATCTTTGGTTGTATCAGTGTTTTTCACATAACTACAAAATGGATAACTCTATTGACTCTATACATAGAAAGCATTTATAAGGGCCCAATTTAGATATTAGAAGATATGAACTCAAGCTAAATGTTAATGAAACATAGAATACGGAGCTAGGTTCAGCAGAAAAATATGCTATGTTCTGGCTTTAGTTCCATTCCAGGTGTCTGGCTGATACCTAACTGAGGTTGCACTGGGGCCTCAGAGTGGAGGTCACAGCCAGAGAAAAGCGCTCCCCATCCTCCTCATTATCCCATTGAGAGCACGTGGATGATGCTCAGGACAGATCCCGGCCTCCCTGCTGTGTCCAACTTTCTGAGGCCCTACTTGAAAGTACACATTCCCCACTCTTCACCTCTTCCCCATCCCAGTTCTCCCCTGTAACTCTTTCCCAGAAAGTGGTTGAAGCAGTCACACTGTCTTATGTCATCCGCCTTAATTCAAATTCTAAAACCAGGAAACGTAAAGTATTGACACATAAACTAATGTTCAGACCAACAAAAGCAATGTTTCTTCAAATATGGTGACTAGAGTAGCATGTAAGCTATTGTCAATTAACTCTGAATGTGCCTACCCCAGCACTAAAAAAAAAAAAGAATCCTTCAAGAAAACTAAGAAATACATTTTTAATGGAGCCACCTGTGCCCTCAAGGCCTCTGAGAACTTTAACAAGGATCAGTCCATGAAAATAGTTGCTGTAAGCATGTATAATAAATTAAGCATGAATTTTAAATTATTCATTGAGCCTTCCTAAGGGATCGAGATGCTGTAGGGATAATGAAAATGCAATGCTAATAAGCAATCAGTTGTGATTTTAAAAAGGTGGTGAAAAAGAAGGGTCTGTCTAAATCCCACCTTTGCTGAAAAATGAGCTGAAAAGGATAACTTTAAATTAGTACTAATTAACGTACATTTTCAATGCAAGGCATTACTTTATATTTTAATGCAATCTTATTGGTCTATATTGTTACAAATTCAGTCATAGAACAGAGCTAGGAGAAAAAGAAATAGCAATGGCAGATACTGTTTATGAGTTATTTTCATTAAACTTTTTGTAAATTATCCGCATGTTTGAATAGGAGGCAACAGAGAGCAGAAAGATTAAGCTGTCCTTGGTCACAGGGCTAAGATTTGAACACTAGGCTTTGTGAGGCTAAAACTTGTTTTTCTCACTACGTAGTTCTAGCCAAACCATGTTGCCTCCTGAAGACAGACTGACGAAGAGAGGTAGCCGAGTGCTCTGTAGTCAGAGTTCTCTGTTCAAATACCAGTTCTTCCTCTCAGGAGCTGTGTGACCTTGGATAATTAATCTAACTTCTCTGTGCTTCACTTCTTTTCTATATAAAATAAAGATGGTATGAGGCGTAAATGGGATAATATACACAAATCAATTAACCCAATGCCTGCTATGCAGCGTGAGTTCAATATGTGGTACAGTTGTTGTTATTGCTACTGAAAGTAAACCGAAGGCAAAAGAATGGCCTGGCTGCTGTAGCTGAGAAAGGATCCTAAAGTAATACTGTATGCCCTTCCTGGTTCTGGGAGAGCAGGAGATTCCTTGTTCTGTTGAGTTTTCAAGCCCGGGTGATCCCAGCCTGTCTCACTCACGGTCTGCTGTTTGAAGTCCCTAAGACACCCACCTGAGTGGTGCTCCCCATCCTGTGCCCCACGGTGACAAAGCAGGAGACCCCTCAGCTTCCTTCGGGTTGTATCCTGCCAGTTTCGTGGTCAGGATGGTTTCTTTCCTTGTTCATGGCCTCCTTCTTGAGCTAACCCCAGCAGGGATATCTGTAACAGGTTTCTCGTTTTTGGAGCATCTCTCCCATACTTCAGATGCTAGAACTAAAGTATTTTGTTATGGCGGCCCTAGCAGACTGAAAATACAGTTAGAATGGTCCCTAGGGGGTCTGAAGCAGACGGTCTCCACTCAAGGTCTCTCTGGTGAAGTCTGAGTCACAGGAAGAGCCCCCAGCTGCCAGGTCACTTAGGGTCCCAGGTTTTGAGAGCCAGTAGAGGAACGAGAGCTCCAGGAACTTTGAAGCCTCTCTCAAGAGGGTTTTCTGTCTAAACATCTTTCCCCACAGGTCTGAAATTATATCACTGGAAATTCATATGGGTGTCTGGAAGCTGCCTTTAGTCTTCAATAATCTCCTGATAAAATGGGAATGTACCAGATTGCCAGGTTGCTGTGGAGGGACCGAGAAGGTAGGATGTGGATTCTGGGGAAGGATTGGAAGGAAGCAGCCGTGAGAAGACAGATGGGTCAGAACATCAGGTCCCCTCCCGTACAGCTTGCCCAGGGCCAGCTTCCAAGGGCTTCTGCCTGGGCTTACAGCAAGAGGGGTGGAGTTGTCATTCTTCCTTGGAGGGACCTCCTTCCCCAAATGTGAGGCTCTCTGGTGTGGGCAAAGGGCTACCGTGACTGCTTCATTGTTTGATTGTTGAATCTTTGACACCTTTCTTTTGACGTTTTCAGCTCTGCAACATTCTGATCAGAAATGGTTGCTTTAGGTGTAAGGGATGTGGTGCAATTGGGGAAGGAAGTGTGGAAAACAAACAAAACAAAGCACCCTGGCCATGGGTTGGTAAAACGGAGCATGTTTCTGCCCTCTACTCCCTACTAAGGTGTTTCACTTTCTCCCTCCCACCCCTGCCTTTTTTTTTTTCTCTTTTTGCTTACTACTGACTCTAGCATAGTGTCATTAATAACTTTGGTATTTTTATTTGTCATCATTTTGGCTTAAAAGTGAATATAAAGGAAGCTTCAACAGAAGTCAAATAAACTGAGTAGCTTCTAGAAATGCTTTTGTATTTGAAGTCAGATTGAATTTGTCCTCCAGTAAGATTTCTGTCGCTGCCCACTCTCCTTCTTCCTTCACCTAGAATACCCCACCTCAACACCACAGCCTGTCCCCACAGCCTCAGGGTGCTAGCAGCTTCTAGGGTTTGCTCTCATTTCATGAGATTGTTGAAAACTGGAAAAAAAAAAACAAATTTCTAAGGGTATAATTTCAGACCACTGGGACCTGAGGAAGGGAACCTTCCCAAAGTTACCAGTGGGCTAGTTTTTATCATGGATGAGAGTTCTGCATGTGAAGGAAATTGAGGATGCTGAGAGAGGGAAGAATCAGGATGGTTTTGCATGGATGAATGGAAATAGAGATAGCTTCGTAGTAAAATAAAAGATACGCCTCACACTTTATTCTGGGTCAAATAGAATATTTGGATATTATAGGGAAAAGTGGTCTAGGTAATTATTTTTATGCATTTAATTAAAAAAACCCTTCATTTTCTTTGAAAGGTAGTCATTTTTTCTCTTTCTAGGCGTGGAGATGGAATACCCATTCACGGCTGTATGGCCCCTAGATGGGGTGTGGTCACAAGCAAGGGTGTGAAAGATGCATATTCCAGTATCAGCGTGTGGGCTCATGGGTGGAGAGAAACACCATTAACAATGTGGAAGAAAACATATACCTTGACTCAGTTTTATGTCATGCCTTGTGATGTTGTGGTTCTTTTAAAATAACCTTAAAACTTTCCCCCCAAAAACTCAATGTATATCTGTGGAAGATAATTTAGAATGTGGGACAAACATAAAAATGCCACTTTTGAGGATAATCTTTTTCTTATCTATACTATACTCCTTTCAGTCTCTGGCCCAAATGACAAAGAGGAACTTTGTACACACATTTATGTGGACTTATCTATAGGCAGGCAACTTGTTGGAGAGGCCTCCTGAATTGGACACAAATAAGAGAATGGCAAATGGTGCCATTGCACAGGAGTACAAAGCCTAGTCTCTGTCTTTACGAGAATTCTAGCCAAGGAAAGCCCATTGCATATTTTTATTTGGATAATTTCCTAACACATCTTGAATACTATCATAAAGTTAACTAATACAGAATATCTGGTATTTTCTCTAGGGAAACAATGTTAGAGTTGAACTTCGAAACAAATAACATCTTATAAATGCAAACACATAGCATTCAAATAAGAACATGTATTTCCTAAATCTTAATACCATACATGTAAATATACCGTACATATTGATTGTAGAAAAGGATGTAGATCTAAAGATAAACATCAGCTGTATCTGACAAAAAATTTCTTTGCTAACTAGAATTTAACATTTTATTAAGAACAGAATTTGTTGTTCAGAAATTTAGAAAGTCCCTTCTGGATGCCTTGAATCTCTTCAAAAATAACTCCAAGCAATTTTCTGCACAAATGACTTTCCCTTCCTGCTTAAAATATTCCCTGTAGCAAGAAACAGGATTTAAATCATTTCGCTGACCTTAGCACTACCCTAGAGTGATACTCAAAACACAGTTGTTGTTAGGAAGGTTGGTAGTGTCTACCAAAAGATTTTATTTTAATAGTATGTTACAAAACTAATAAATCTTCATACTAAACAAATGAAAACGAACAGATTAGCTGAAGGAAGAAAAGTAATATTTCATAATTGTATATCTTAATGATAATCACTGTTTTCTAACCTGTTTCCATCTAACCATATAGCAACAAAATCATTCATCTCATTGGGTATTCAGAGCATCATTTAAAATGGGTGTATATTATTTCAATATACCATACTTTATTTAACCAACCCCTATTTCTATACATTTCATTTGCTTCCATTGTTTTTGCCATTATGCTGGTGGCACTCATACCTGTGGCTTCACTGGATGTTTGCTTTGTTTAGGTACAGGGTTACAGAGGGCTCTGTTGACACCAGGCGGACATGGACTGCTGAGGTGCCAATAAAGTCATCTTTTTTGGAAATCAGAGGAGAAGGGAAATCCTCCCAGCACTTTGAGAAGTACACAAGATGGACTTCTCAAAGTGCATCTTGTGGTCCATTTTGCCTGGAAGGAGAGAAGACCTGAGGATTGATACTAAGGAGGTTTAGAAAGTCAAGTGGATGATACTCCTGGAGTGGACCCCAGGGCGTGTCCCACATGCATGCAGACCACAGAGCACCGAATCCAGAGGAGACTCTCAAGGGAAGGGGCACCTGCTGAATTGTCCTGTGGCTGTAACTCAGCCTCCTCCCCAGCCACCCCTGTGTTTGCCAGTGTTTGGCGGACAAGAAAGGGGTCAGAGCTGGAGGCTGTGAGTGTGTTCAACAATAAAATTCCCTCTTACAATGGCTGACCTGGCCATTGGCCCCCCTGAATGCCAAATTTGCTAAGCAATGTCCAATCCTGAACATTTCATATGGTGCCATATGCCAAGTGGCAAGTAGAGATTAGCCACCTGCTTGGACCCTTTCTGATTCAGCAGCACCAACCGCTAGGACCAGTACTCCTTGTTGGAAACAACAGCAGGACTCCGTGACTGAGGAGCTTGGCTCCCTAGAAGGAGTTTTCTGTTGCTTTCATTGATTCTTCTCCAGAGGGCCATTCACAAAGCACTAGAGCGCTGTGGAGAATCCATGGTGGTTCCAACACTGTCCTCTGGATCTTTGCACTAAATGAACTGGTGAAAACCCCTGGCTGGTAGAACGAAGAGAAGAGTGTTCACCATCATCTCCTATGGGTTTCTAGGCATTCCTGCCCAGGCCCACCTGTGTAGGAACAACCATGTCTTGCTCTAGACCATGGATGACTAATTGTAGAGATGTCTCAGGCTGTGCCTATGTTCTTCCTCGAAGAACAGGTTTGGAGGCAGAGAACCAGAGGGTTTCTGCGGAAGGCTTCGCTCTGTTCCAATAAGCCCTGCATAGTGCTGGCCATCTTGCACAATATTGACTTATTCATCCAGGGAATGCTTACAGATTCTGTGGCTTAAAATTTTTTTAAAACATTATGGTAAAATACATATAACACAAAAGTGATTATTTTACCCATTTTTAAGTGTATGGTTCTGTGGCACTAAGTCTATGGCTTTTTACCTCTAACCTCGAGCCCATGTCTGTTTTCTCCTGAAGCTCCGTTCTCTCTAGTGGAATGAGCATATTTCCTCCATGGGATGATGCCATCAACTGTAAAACAAAGCGCTATATTCATAGCAACGTTTTATTAAAGAGGACGTTCCTGGCACGTTTCCTCAGGTGTCATAAGCCATATTCCTATGTCAGAAGTGAAACAGATGCGTCATGGAAGGGAAGAATCACGTAGCTTCTCTCTGTCCTGTGGCGATGGCAGGAGTTTATAAAATGTGTCCGAGGGGAGAGTCACGAGAGTCACCTCCTGCGTGGTGTCCGTGATGACTGAACTGGAAACCTAGCTGACTGGGCAGTGACAGGAGTGCCGAGAAGGGCTCTGCTGTCTAATTTCGTTGTCGTGTGGCGTCACATGCCACATCTCCTTTCCGTGGGGTGTCTGCAGAAACCGCAGCAGAAACAGACAAAGGCTGTCAGAACTGAGGCGCGGGGGTCAGGCTGCACGAAATGCATTTCGGTGTTTGAAACTAGAAAGACGGGCTCTTCTCATTAAGCGGTGTCTGCATTAAAAGCAAGAGCAAAGGTAACCTTGGGCCTGAAGGGGAAGAGGAGTTACGCGAGGCCAGCTTGAGGCTGGGGTGGGGAGAGAGCAGATGGAGGGCCAGTTCGTCTTTGGGAACCGCGGAAAGACTGCCCTGGCTGAACACGTAATCGTTTCAGGACTTTTCATTTGTATTTGAACTTTGGCTTATAGAGAACTATTTCCTTTCTCTTCCTCCCTGGTTTTCAGCCCTGAGTCTTTGCCCAGCTATCAGCAGGTAGAGAGTCCCCAGACAAGTGGCTGGTGTTGGTGATAGATTGTGTTCATGGTATCCATGCTGTCCTACCCAGTCTCTCTTGTGATTTTGAGCAAGAAATTCTAAGACAGGTGATTCGCTTTCTCCACATGCTGTGTGGCAATGGAAAGGAGCAAAGCTCACAAACCTGCTGGAGGCCTGAGGGGGGACCGCGGTCCTGTTAACGCTCAGTTCCATCCGATTGGGTTGGTGCTGCGTAAGGTAATTTAATGTGTCAGAGCAAACATGTGGCAAGACCATTGCCTAGGAAAACAACTTGATTTTCAAAATTCTGAACTATGAAAGATTTTTTCTGTAAGTGGATAGAAGTCAGGGAAAACTTTATGTCTCTTAAACTAGCAGGAGTACTTGGTGACTTTGCTCTCAGCTTAAGAGTGTGTCAATAAATTTAAACAGGACTCTTCATGTTTTGGGGAACCTAAAAATCACCACGAAATGATTAGCAGAATATTTATGGAGAACTAATGCTTTGGGAGATGTCTGAAATAAAATGTATGTTCGGGTTTGTGGAAAGTAAAATACTATGACAATCTCAGAAAACTTTTTATTGAAGACTAACCACAGTGACGAAAGGTATTAATATTTATTGAGCATCTATTATCTGCTGAGAACTTTCTATACATTTCTCACTTTAACCTCAGTGCAACCTTGGAGGTAGGTTCGATCCACATTTTACAGAGGAAGCTAAGCAGGCTCAGAGTGTTTAAGTAATCGCCGAGGTCTGACTGACGCCCAGCAAGTAGTGGAACTGAGGTTTGACACTTCCCATCACACCAGTGACCCACTGCACTGTAGCCATACCATGACAAAATAGGTTCTAGATTCCTTCCACCTTGCAGCTCTAATGTAATCTCCTCCCCTCTTAAGCTCCCCAGGAGACAGTGCCTATAGAACCATATGTTGGCTGACCACATGCTACTTTGTGATGGGTTTCTATTTTTTAACCCCTATTGGAAACTCTGTTACTTAATGTTTTATGTGTCTGTATCTTTTCTCCTTAGTAGATTGTAAGTCCTGAGAGGGCATTGACCTTGACTGTTGTATCTCCCACAGCATTTTATGAATAATTGATGCTCAGTTACTACCTATTGATTTGATTTTAATGAGTGGGAGAGAGATAATGTCTTTGACATACTTGACCTGTGATAAAAGTCATAGCCAAAATCACATTAAGGCATTCAAGAGGACGTTCCTGGCACATTTCCTCAGGTGTCATAAGCCATATTTCTGGGATTATTGGGATTTCTGACGATTCCTACACCCACATTGTTAGAGATTCAGGGAGATTGGTGAAGGAATAAATGGAATTTTTAATTTTGAGAATAGCTCTATCATTAAGGATTTCAGTACAGTATTTTTCTTACTTTAAATCATTACTGTTAAAATCCCTTTAGATTCCCATCAGCTTTCTCGTTCTGTTTTTGTTTTGCTCTCAATCGGATCAGAGTCCACCTCTACTCGGGGAAACGTCTTAGCTACGCAGACAACCTGATTGTTTACACCTCTGAGCCTGACCTTTTCAAATATGTCAGAAGGCTAAGACTTAAAACTTTTCGTGTGGAAATATCCACCAAGGTCAAAAGGGGCCAGGAAAATAAAAGCCGATTTCATTCAGAAGATTCTGTTTTCTCTTGGCCTCGGTGGTTGTTTCCCGTTTGAGTCACTTCCCCTGAGAGGGCAGCACTGGACGGCAGACCTGAGAGTCGGTGAGAATTGTCTCAATGAACAACAGAAGACAGAAACAAACTTTCAGTTCATGGTGGTACTTACTTTGCGTTGGAAAGTATGTGCAATTCACACCACCCTAATTGCCATCCTTATGCCAGATGTAATCCTGGAGGAGGCTACGGCTGGCACAGGGTCTGGAGTTTGTACCGCAGCAAAGCCAGAAGCTTGTTTTTCCATCTGGGCTAGGCACAGAGTTTGCAAGCTTTTTTCTGAGTTACTCATTCCCTGGTAAATTCCAGTCTTGGGCTACTATGGGACATAGGCAAGGCTTTACCCCAAGAGCTGCAAATGTAATATGGCCCTTGTTTAAAAGTGTTTTGCTACTGGAAGTACAACTAGTTCTACTGAGGTTTGTGTTGGCCACCTCAAGTTTGTGGGTTCAGTTCAAAGTTTGGGTTTAGTTCTGCGAGGTTTAGGGCTTGGCCACCTGCGGGACCGACCCTCACACTGTTTCCTCCTCCCTACTGGGAAGATGTGCTGGAGCACTTGGCTAAAGATTTCCAGAGATTGCTTTGGAATAGTCATGATGATGGCTCAAGTGTTCTTGGAAGGTGTTCACATTTGGAAATTCCTTATGTGGCCTGACACGGCTCCAGCCGTTGGCTTTTCCAGAGACGAGAGGTGTTTAAGTACTCTGGCTTGTTTGGGCACCAGGCTGATTTAATGAAACTTCTCCCCAAAGTTTGGAGCCTTGATTAGTTTCCTGTTGCTGCTGCAACAAATTCCACAAACTTTAAACACCACGCATTTATTTTCTTATAGTTCTGGAGTTCAGAAGTTCAAAATGAAAATGAGTCTTATAAGGCTAAAATCAAGGTGTCAGTGGCACTGGTTCTTTCTGGAGGCCACCTGGGAGAATCCACCCTGGCCTCTTGCGCTTCTAGAGGCCACCAGCAGTCCTTGGCTCCCGGCCACATCGCTCCAATCTCTGCTTTCGTGGTCACACCGCCTTCTCCTCTGCTGTAGTCAAATTCCCTCTGCTCTCTCTCCTGTTAGGATCCCATGATTATATTTAAGGCCCAGCAAGATTAATCCAGGAGAATCTCCACATCTCAATATCCTTAATCACACCTGCAAGGTTGCTTTTGCCATACAAGGTAACATTCACAAGTTTCAGGGCTGGGACACGAATGTTTTGCAGGACCATTATTTAGCCTTACTACAGAGCCTGATGCACCTGCATTTGAATCCTGGCTCTAACAATGTTTTATGCTACTAAGTCTTAGATTTCTAACACCTACCTCTAAGAGCTTTAATGAAGAGTAAATTTTATGTATTTACTCGTAGACACCTCATAGGCAATCAATAAATCAAGTTCTTTTTTCTTCCATTCTTCTCCTTTATTTTGTCCCTACTAATGAATTCTGAAAGTTTATTAATTTTCTTACTTACTGCATTATTATTATGAACCTGAAATAAATCCAGACTCTTCTTTTTTTTGGTATGAATCTGTCTCTCCCATTCTGTATTTACATAACACGTTATATTTTCTGGTCCTAAATTTAGGATTGAAAATTTACCTTGTAAAATTTATTAAGTGCATAATGATGGTCCATATATTGTGCAAGATGCTGTCCATGACAACGTGTTGGTTAGGGGCACCCACTCTGGAAACAGGCTGCTGTGCTGAACACCGGCTGTGCTACTCACTAGCTCTCTGACCTTAGGCAAGTTACCTGCCGTCTGTGAAGAGAGAGTTATAATAGGATTGTATCTCTGCTGATTGTTATGAGAATCAAGTAATCTAATATTTCTGAAGCCCTTAACACAGTATCTGGCATGTAGGAAACTCAGTGTGTGTAGTTGTTAAATACATGAGTATTTAAATCTCTCGAGTGTTTGAATTGTTCAGCAAATTTATAATCCTCTCAGGTTGACTTTCACCATCTTATCCAAAGGATATTATGAGAAACTCCAAATGCTTTGCAGAAACCAATTTACATGGTATCTGTAGAATTTTTTGGATCATCAACTTAGCAGTTCTATCAATAAAAGTAGAGAAGTTAGTTTGAAATCCCTTTATTAATAGTAAAATATTGGTTATTAATATTATTGTATTATTATTAGAGAATTATGATTATACAATGCCCAATTTTTCACAAAATATGTTCAAGAATTTTCTCTAGATGTTTGTCAGGGAATAGTCTATATTTTATAGGTTTTAATTTTTTCCTTCAGTTATACTTTTTCTCCATGATGTTTTAATTGATTGAGATATTTGGACAATTTATTGATCCTTTAAAAACAGCTTCAAAATTACATAGTTATATATTGTAAGAAATACAGATAATTATAAAAAGCAAAGCAAATTGTTAAAAATCACCCAAATTTCTACTATCCAACATAAACTTCCATTAATATTGGTGTTTTTCCTTCCTTTTTTCCTTTTTCCTTCCTTTATGGAAGAATGCTATACATACTATTTTATAGCTTGTTTTCACTTAACAACCAATTATTAACATATTTTTTATGTTGTTAAATATTATTCCACAATATCATTTTGATGCCTGCATATAGCTTTATTGTATGGATATAACATAATTTAAGTAGCAATCCTCTATTTCGAAATACTTGTTTTTGGTTTTTTATTTTTATAAATATTGCATTTTCAACATTTTTATAGGTAAAATTTTATATACAATCATTGTTTTATGAGAATATATAATTTGTTGGGCCTAAGGCATGGAACATTTTTAATCTTTTAATAAGTTTGCCAAACTCCACCCCCTTGGAAATATTCCTGTTGCTTACACTCTTACTCCTTGTCTGTTCTGTGTATTAATATTAAAAAATCTTAGCAAATTTGATAGGTAGAATGTTATCTAATTGTTTTAATTTGCATTTATTTGAGTAATAGTAAAGTTTAACTTTAAAAAAGTATTGGCTCTTTTTATTTTTTCTTTTGTGAATTTTTTATTTTCTTTGCCTACTTTTTTATTACTGTGATTATGTTCTCTTATTTATTTATAACAGCACTTTATATTTTATATTTATTAAATATAAATTTAAATATTTAAATTAAATATAAAATTAAATATTTTATATTTATATTTTAGTGTTAATGACTCATTGTCCTATATGTTAAGAATACTTTTTTTCAGTTTGTCATTTGTTTTTAATAATGAGTTTTTATATACATGCAATTTAAAATTGTATGTAGCCAAATCCAGCTATAACTTAAAAAAATAAAATTGTCTTTGGTGTCAGGTCAACTACAAAATGATAAGAATACTTGCCTCAATTGTCTTCTAGTAATTTTGTACAATTAAATATTTAAACTGCCTAGAATTTGTTTGTGTGTATTATTCGAGCCAGAATCCCACATTAGTGATTTCTATCCGACCCTGTCACAGCAGGGAGAGCAGGCATGCTAGAGATGGCCCAGAGCCAAACCCTGGACTAGAAACACCACTGTTTTGACTAGTGTGGCATTAACTGTGAACTTATCAGTGAAGCCAGAGGAACACTGTGGTAGAATTTGTGCTTGGTCTGATCGCATCTTATTTTCGTCTACATTGTCATCATCATTGTCTTCTTTCAGTTGAGATAACCACTTCCTTCCCTTTATTGTGGAGGATACACTTTAGTGAACTCAATGAGTGTCAGCAATTTAAATCTAATTTAAAAAGTCTAGCTGGGCCCACAGGCGTTACTTTGTTATAGAAAGGCTTTAATATTTCTATTATTTTAGCATAAAACCAATTGTAAGCTGTGAGTTCTGTCCATGAAGTGGGTCATTAGACAGAGATTGCCCTATCATTGAGCTGCAAAGCCTAGAAATCTTTTTGTCTCTAAATAGGCAATATACAGGCAGATACTCTAGCGAACATCTAAGTGAATCAGTAAGCAGTTGTGACGTGATGGAGCCAACCACTGATTCCCAGTGTAAAATTGTTCAAGGCAAGGGAACTAACGCTTACTTATTAGAAAGCAGGCACCCTACCCACGTGGAGAATGTCCGCTCTGTGTCTGAAGCCTGGCAGCAGGTGGAGCTGCAGCGGGATGGTGGTGCAGCCCCTGCCAGTGTGCCCAGGCCTGGGCTGTACTGGAGAGGACGCCCAACCCCCTGCCACGGAACTTCATGCCCATTGACCTGGATGAGTGGTGGGAGCACTGATTCCTCGCTAGAGTCATCAACTATTTAGTAGCTACCTGGGAAGAACACTGCCATGGTGGACCCTTCATCATGCACCTGCTGGGGCCTGGCCACACATGAAGTGGCAGCATTTGGACTTTTGCACTTGCTGTTCCCTTGGCCCAGCTGTCCCAGGCTGCCAGGGGCCAAAGGCCAAATCTATCTGGCCTCAATTCTGCATACTGTGCCCAGGGACCAGCGCCTGATTTGGCAGGGAGGAGCTCCAGGACAATAAAGTCAAGAAACTGACAAAAACAAACAAACAAACAAGCGGAAAAAGAAACTTGGCCCTGTACATACATTTACATCATTAAATCCAAACTATGAGTCTACTGAGGTTATGTGTTAGCCTCCTGATTTTCAGAAGAAGAAATTAAAGCTAAGTGATTATTCAGTTTGCTTAACGTCACATAGCTGCTCCAAGGTGGAGATTAAAATACACATCTGTCTAAGTCCAAAACATTTAGGCCAGCAGTCCCCAACCATTTTAGCACTTGGGACTTGTTTCATGGAAGACAATTTTTCCATGGACAGGGGACAGGGGCGGTGGAGCTCTACGGCCTGGTCCCTAACAGCCCTCGGGCGGCAGATTTAGGCCACCCAGGATCATTCCCGCCCTTGTAATAGTTCACTAACCAAGTGAACTACTGGCTCCAGAATATACCTTGAACACAAAGATAAAGTAGTAAATGCATATGGTATTGGATAATAAATGTCTTCCTCCCCTGAGCTCCTAAGGCATCCAAAGTTGTAACAGCTGTTTTGTGGTCCCTTCCTACATACCTAGATTAATGATTGCCAGTAAGACTCAGGAATCTGACTGCTCCAGTACTTCTTTCTTAAGTAGTCTCAGAATTTCTAATAAATATGATAGATACTGACTAGCCATAGATTTATAGTCCTAGAAACATTGACATGAACACACATTTAATAATATCACTTCCAATTTTTAACACACATACCACGCTAATGGGAAAAAAAATAGATCTCACCAGAATTCATTGCAAGACTTAATTCTTGGACGAGACAGTAATGAGGCAATGTCTGGTTTTTATTAAAGTTCATAAATAAATGATTCATAACCCAAATAAAAATAGTATAGGTTTTGTCATGAGCGTTATTGCTATCCAATGCATTAACGGCCAGTGTAACATGCTACGAGAAACACGAAATGAAACCTTTCTTCCTGCCGTATTTTAGTTTAGTTGTCACTCAAATCCTTCTTGAGAGCTTAGAATCCAATCTATTTTTTAAATAGCTAAAGGAGGTACATAACTCAAATTTGGAAAGTGTTGCAAAAGAGATTCATCCAAAGTTCAATCAGAAAGAGAGCAGTGTTTTGTTTGTTTTGTTTATAGCTATATAGTTTCATCTCCATGGAAGTTTAAATTTCGTGCTCCGGGTTAAAGACAATAAAGTGCCAGCAAACATTAGTATCTTTGGAAAAGGTTTGTGACATTTCAAATCTGAACCTTACAAACATTACTTCTTTCTTCATTGTTTTACTTAGTTTTCTCTTCCTATGGAAACTAGCTTTTGTTTTGCAACATGACATATTAATAAATTGTTACGAAGGAAAACGAGAGTAAAGAAGTATGCTTTTTGGTGTTGTTGATATGCAGGAGTATATAGTACTTGTTATTGTCAAACCAAGCTTTTTGTCTTACTTGTTTGGAAAAATGAACATCTCTGTGCCACAATGCGTTCCCTGCTAGTATTATTTTGTGAATGATCAATTATTTTTTGGAAGGTGGTTGTGAAGGATGAGAATCTCATGGAAACAACATATATACAGGGTAGCATGACATGAAACTTGCCATGTAAGTAAGGGTCTGAAATGGTGTAAAAAATTTTGGATGCAGAATCAGGAGGGCTGTCTAAATGAGAAGTGGTTGTGGGGATGATGCGTTCTGAAAGGAGTTCACTCATGCTGTGACAGGAAGCAGCCGTGGGAGAGAAAGAAGGAGGCACTTTAAGAGCTTCAGAGTGGGACGATGAAAGTTAAACAGAAAGGACATCTCTGGATAAGTCTGTGTGAAGCCCTCTCCTGGGGAGAGACCACTGCTCAGGGAGATGTGAGTGTGTGAATGTGGCCTCCCACTCAGTTTTGGTGGGGAGTGCACTCGGCTGAGTGCGGTCTAATTTCTGCCTGGAATCACCCCTGCTTGTCCCTAGAAGGACTATGAGGCCAGGCCGGGGATCCATGCTCTGCTGGTGGAAGTGACTGGATCCAGAGACTCAGGTGAGGTCACTTGGGAAATAAATGTAGGTAGGTAGAGAAAAGGAAGAGAATCCAAAGTTCAGAGGCTGGGTAGAAAAAGAGCTGTTTAAGAGTGAAAAGAAGGCCAGTGAGGTAAGGAGGAAATTAGGAGAGCAGGGTGACTTGCTCCCGGCGAGGGAACAGTGTCTCAGAAAGCAGGGAGTGGTCAAGAACACCACATGCTGCTAAGAGGTTTAGCACGATGAAGGCACAGACATGGCCATTGGATTCGGCCACGTGGAGGAACTTAGTGAGCTTGATGAGAACACAGAAGAGTCAGGAACTTGCCTGGGGTAGTTGGGATGAGATTGCAAGGTAGGAAAGTGGAGGCAGGAGACATGATTGCTCTTTTGAGGTGTTTGCTGTAAAGAGAAGGAAAGAAATGGGATGACAACTAGACGGTATCTTGGGTCAACGGAGGGTGATTTTTAAGATTAGAGAAACTAGATCAGATGAGATTGATTCAGAAGAGTGGGAGAAGTAAGTGATACAGGAAAGAGGGCATAATTGCAAGGAAATGAGAGGACACGGATTCAGAGATCCAAGTGGAACAGGAGGGATTGTTTAGAAGGGACACAGCTACCTTCGTAACTGAGGGGAAGAAGGTGGAGAGTGTAGGCACACAAGAAAGTAATGTATGGATTTGGTGGTGAGAAGGTAAGCGATGTCCATTTAAATTGCCTCTAATTTGTTAAAAGAATATGAGGTAAATTCAATGGCTGAGACGAGACAGGGATATTTGAAAAATATAAATGAAAATGAAATAAGCCGTCCATGGGCGTTGGAAAGCAAACGCTGGAGAAGTGCAAATACGGATGTTAGTAAGTGTCAGGTACCCGGTTGTGACTCTGAGTCATGAGTTTATGGTGGAACTAGTTGGTGGTATTAAATGGTTTTCTTTAGCAAAATCCACTTACAAGAATATGGCCAGAGTTTATTTTAATCAGGTTTGGGGTTTTTCCAGGGAAGGGGGAAGGAGGGAGAGAGGGAGGAACTAACTAAAGGGAGTTGCGTGTGAGTGGCTGTCAGGACACGGAGGGCAGTGAGGACATGCAGGTGTGGACTGGGAAAAATGTCACCGGTGAGTGGAGGGGTGATCAAGAGGTTGATATATGTGGTCTACAAGGAGGGGGACATAAGTGATTTGCATTCTGATGGCTTGAGCTTCCAATGACCTATTAGATTATTAAGTATAAAATATCTGATTTCCTTAAGTTCTAAGTTTGACAGTTGACATCTCTGACATTTCACTTTGACACTTCTTGTTTCATTTTTATTGGGAAGGTACATCCTCAGTCTTTCAAATGCGCATTCTGTCTTGTGATTATCTTTCAAAATTTTTTAGAGAAATTTTTGTGAAACCATGGGTAGGTCAAAAATTCACATTATTTTCAAATATGAGTTCTGTTGTG